>CAJNDS010001113.1:1581890-1596890 GCA_905221605.1 Symbiodinium natans | reverse complement strand
AACCCAATGATAACCCTATTCGGGTACTTAAAGACTTAAGGGGCTTCTATGTGGGTTATCAGCACACTTATGATGGGTTACTAAGTACCCTGAACCACCAAGTAGGGTTTGGGGTTGAGGGTTTCGGGTTTCAGGAGGTTTGTGTTCAGGTCCACAAGTGAGACTTCACCTGAGTCCCAAGCACGTTTAACCACTGAACTCTGGCCGGAACCATCAACCCCACAAGCCGGACTAGGGCCTAATTGGGCCTTTTTTGGGGTTTCGGGTTTGAGGGGTCTCGGGTTCTTAGGGCGGGGCTGGATAAGACGATCGGGCGTGCTCGGCGATGGGGTTTGCTCTGTGGGCTCTTGGCATAGAAGAGCGACACGCCCCCTAAAGCCTAATCCCAAATCCCCTTAAACCCCTAATCCCCCCAAAGCCCTAGAGCCTAAAGAGCCTTGGGCGGCGTGGCCTGGAAACCCTAACACCCTTCACGCAAACATGAACCTCCAAGAAAGGGCTTAACTGAACCGCAGGTAAAACTACCGATGAACCAAAAGGCAGAACTCAGAATTAAGGCCATCTAAACCCCAAACCCTATACCCGAAACCCTAAACCCTAAACCCCAAACCGTAAACCCTAGAACTCTCAACTCAACTCAAACCGTCAGGGCAAGGTAGGAACTACCCATGAACCTCCAAAAGACACAGCTCAGAATCAAGGCCCCCTAAACCCTAAACCTTAGACCCTATATAGACCCTAAACCCGAAACCCTACACCCTACACCCTAAACCCGAAACCCGAAACCGAAACCCTAAACCCTAAATCCTAAAGCCTAAACCCTAAACCCTCCGCCCCCCCCCCCCCCAAGTCTTAACAAGCAGCCTGGATGTCGCAGAAGAAGATGCTCACCTGCGTCGGGATGCATCCTCGGCAGGCCCGCAGATGGTTTTGGGCTTAGGGGTTTAGGGTTTAGGGTTAGGGTTTAGGGTTTAAGGTTTAGGGTTTAGGGTTTAGGGTTTTGGGTTTTGAGTTTAGGGTTTAAGGGTTGAGGTAAACCCTGAACTCGGCCACAGAGTACTGTAGGAATAAGAAGCAAGGTTTGGGTCCCAGCCCTGACGGGAGGGAATAAGGGCGTGCGAAGCCACGAGAAGCCCCTTGAAAGGGCTGGGGCCCTGAGAAAATAGACGAAATCCCGCACTGCACCGTTCGCCCCAAACCCAACACCCTAAAACACTCAAACCCTCGAACCCTAAACCAAAAAAACCCTAAAACCCTTCAGCATATAAACCCTAAAACCCTTAAAAAAACACAACATTACACCAGGAAAGTTATTAAACCCTAAAACAATAAAATCCCTTTAACCCTTGAACCATAAGAAACCCTCAAACCCCTAAACCCTAAACCCTAAACCCTAAACCCTAAACCCTAAACCCTAAACCCTAAACCCTAAACCCTAAACCCTAAACCCTAAACCCTAAACCCAAACCCTAAACCCTAAACCCTACACCCTAACCCAAACCCTAAACCCTAAACCCCCCTCCTACCGTGCCGAGTCGCCGATGTTCGCCTCCACCCCAGCGTTCATCACCTGCTTCAGGAGAATCACCTCGGGGAGCGAGGGTTTAGGGTTTAGGGTTTAGGGTTTAGGGTTTAGGGTTTAGGGTTTAGGGTTTAGGGTTTAGGGTTTAGGGTTTAGGGTTTAGGGTTTAGGGTTTAGCGTTTAAGGTTAGGGTTTAGGGTTTAGGTTTAGGGTTTAGGGTTTAGGGTTTAGGGCTTAGGGCTTAGGGCTTAGGGTTTAGGGCTTAGGGTTTAGGGACATGCACTGGCAAGCTCAGCTCAGAACAGACACTTACAACTCTTAGAGTATCATCAGGTGGCGTGGCCAGATTGCTTGAACCAATATTCCTGAATCCTGAAACCCCAACTCCCTAAACCTAAACCCTAAACCCTAAACCTTAAACCCTAAACCCTAAATGCTAATCCCAACTCCCATTCCCCTTCCAACAAAATCCTAAACCAATCACCTACAGGCCGCAATCGTCTCAACTCCGCTTCCAAACAGTCCCTCTTCTTTAAACCCTAAACCCCAACCCTAAACCCTGAACCTGGTAGAGGCAGCCACTGGAGTGTGGATTGGATTCCCATGCGGGGAGCCAACCCAAGAGGGGAGCACCTCTACCCCTAAACCCTAAACCCTAAACCCTAAACCCTAAACCCTAAACCCTAAACCCTAAACCCTAAACCCTAAACCCTGAACCCTAACCCCCAAACCCTAAACCCCAAACCCCAAACCCTAAACCCAAAACCCCAAACCCCAAACCCTAAACCCAAAACCCTACGCCGCGGCAAGGGCTGATATTGGGGCCGCCGCCGGGACGTACTTGGACCAGGCGATCATCGCCTGGGGTTTGGGTGTTCCGGAAGTTCTAGGGTTCTAGGGTTCTAGGCTTCTAGGGTTCTAGGGTTCTAGGGTTCTAGGCTTCTAGGCTTCTAGGCTTCTAGGCTTCTAGGGTTCTAGGGTTCTAGGGTTCTAGGGTTCTAGGGTTCTAGGGTTCTAGGGTTCTAGGGTTCTAGGGTTCTAGGGTTCTAGGGTTCTAGGGTTCTAGGGTTCTAGGGTTCTAGGGTTCTAGGGTTTAGGGTTTACGGTTTACGGTTTAGGGGGCTTGTGGCTTAGGGGTCTAGGGTTTAAGGCTTAGGGCTTTGGGGCTAAGGTTTGGGGTGTAGGGCTTTATAGGCTTGGGGCATAGGCTTTTGTGTTCTAGGGTCAAGGAACATGCAGCCTGAAGTCTCTCAGCCCGAAAATGACCCCAAACCCAGACCCCATGCTGTTTTCTTCATGCACATGCCGCCCAAGCGAAACCCTAAACCCGACTGAGCACTCAAGAATATGTGGGAGAAACCCTAAACCCCAAACTAACTCCAAACCCCAAACCCTAAACCCCAAATCCCAAACCCGCAACCCCAAGCCCCAAACCCTCAAACACTAAAACCCCAAGCCGAAACCCCAAACCCAAAACCCCAAGCCCTAAACCCCAAACCCCAAACCCCAAACCCTAAAACCCTAAACACCAAACCCTAAACCCCAGCCCTAAACCCCAAACCCCAAACCGAAACTACAAACCCTGAAACCCAAAACCCTAAACCCCAAACCCCAAACCCAAAACCCAAAACCCTGAACCCTAAAACCTAAAAAAAACCCAATCCCTAAACCCCAAACCCAAAAAAAAAAAACAAACACCAAACCCTAAACCCTAAACCATAGCCCTAAACCCTAAACCCTAAACCCTTAACCCTAAACCCTAAACCCTAAACCCTAAACCCTAAACCCTAAACCCTAGCCCTAAACCCTAAACCCTTGGGGCTTCCGGCCGACTCTAAGAGGCTCATGGACTTCCGGAGGCCCAGGAGCTCTTGGGCGACCTCACGCGCTTAAGGGTTTAGGGTCTAGGGTCTAGGGTTTAGGGTTTAGGGCTAGGGTTTAGGGTTTAGGGTTTGGGGTTTAGGGTTTAGGGCTAGGGTTTAGGGTTTGGGGTTTGGGGTTTGGGTTTGGGGTTTGGGGTTTGGGGTTTAGGGTTTAGGGCTAGGGTTTAGGGTTTGGGGTTTGGGGTTTGGGTTTGGGGTTTGGGTTTGGGGTTTGGGGTTTAGGGTTTAGGGCTAGGGTTTAGGGTTTGGGGTTTGGGGTTTGGGGTTGGGGTTTGGGGTTTGGGGTTTGGGGTTTGGGGTTTGGGGTTTGGGGTTTGGGGTTTAGGGCTAGGGTTTAGGGTTTGGGGTTTGGGGTTTGGGTTTGGGGTTTGGGTTTGGGGTTTAGGGTTTAGGGTTTCGGGTTCAGGGTTCAGGGGTCAGGATTCTAGAAGGGTGAAAGCTCTAGGACTCCAGGACGGTTAGGGCGTAGCGGCTTTGAGGATTGGTCAGAGGCACCACGACACCAGCCAAACGCCAGCCATGCCTCCTGAAAAACTCGAGGTAGGGTTTAGTGCTTATTAATGGCTGGCTCTGGCTTAAGGGCTTAGGGTTGAGGCTCGCCTGTATGGGGTTTGTTTGCAGGCTTGAGGCTCAGGGTTTAGGGTTTAGGGCTAGGGTTTAGGGTTTAGGGTTTAGGGTTTAGGGTTTAGGGTTTAGGGTTTAGGGTTTAGGGTTTAGGGTTAGGGTTTAGGAGTTAGGGTTTAGGGTTTAGGGTTCGGGTTAGGGTAGGGTTTAGGCGTTAGGGTTTAGGGGTTAGGGTTTTAGGGTTTGGGTTTAGGGTGAGGTTGAGGTTGAGGGTTGAGGGTTGAGGGTTGAGGGTTGAGGGTTGAGGGTTGAGGGTTGAGGGTTGAGGGTTGAGGGTTGAGGGTTGAGGGTTGAGGGTTGAGGGTTTAGGGTTTAGGGTTTAGGGTTTGGGGGTTGACGAGTTCCAAACGTTGAAGGAGCTGGCCTCGACTAGTGACCGAGGCATCGCTCTGTGAGCAAAATCCTGCATAAGGGTTTAGGGTTTAGGGTTTAGGGTTTAGGGTTTAGGGTTTCGGGTTTGGGGTTTGGGGTTTAGGGTTTAGGGTTTAGGTTTACGATTTTGGATGCGCCGCGCACCCGTAAGATGAGCCGCTGTCACCACCATAAAGAAAGTCACCCCAGGTCACGATAGATCCATTGCCGAGGATTGCAGCAAAAGCTTGGTCAGAAGCTTGGATGTGCTGCACGCCCTTCAGCTGAGCTTGCACTGAACTGCTGTCGCCACCATGACCTTCATCACCCCAAGCCACCACGGATCCATCATCGAGAATCGCGGCAAAAGCCAGTCGAGAAGCCTGGATGTGTTGCACGCCCTTCAGCTGAGCTTGCACTGCGCTGCTGTCGCCACCAGCACGAGCATAGCCCCAGGTCACGAAGGATGCATCAGCGAGGATGGCAGCAAAAGCCCACAAAGAAGCTTGGATGTGCCGCACGCCCTTCAGCTGAGCTTGCACTGAACTGCTGTCGCCGCCACAACCAGCATCCCCCCAGGTCACGACCGATCCATCAGATAGAATCGCGGCAAAAGCCTTTTTAGAAGCTTGGATGTGCTGCACACCTTTCAGCTCAGCTTGCACAGAACTGCTGTCGCCACCAGCATCAGCATCGCCCCAGGTCACGACGGATCCGTCATGCAGGGTTGCAGCAAAAGCATCGGCAGAAGCTTGGATGTTCTTCACGCCTTTAAGCTGGACCTGCACGGAACTGCTGTCACCGCCATAATCAGCTTTGCCCCAGGCCACGACACATCCGTCAGCGAGGATTGCTGCAAAAGCACCTAGAGAAGCTTGGACGTGCTGCACGCCCTTCAGCTGAGCTTGCACTGCGCTGCTGTCGCCACCAGCACGAGCATAGCCCCAGGTCACGACAGATCCATCACCGAGGATCGCCGCAAAGGCACGTTCTGAAGCTTGGATGCACTGCACGCCTTTCAGCTCAGTTTGCACGGAACTGCTGTCACCACCATCATAATACCCGTCGCCCCAGGTCACGACAGATCCGTCACCGACGATGGCGGCAAAAGCATGTGCAGAAGCTTGGATGCGCTGCACGCCTTTCAGCTGAGCTTGCACTGAACTGCTGTCGCCACCACAATCAGCATAGCCCCAGGTCGCGACAGATCCATCACCGAGGATGGCAGCAAAAGCCCACGAAGAAGCTTGAATGTGCTGCACCTGCTTCAGCTGAGCTTGCATGGAATTGCCATCGCCGCCCCACCGGGCATCGCCCCAAGTTCTGACAGATCCGTCACCAAAAATCGCGGCAAAGGCACCATTCCGAACATTTCCAGGCCTCGAAGCCGCAACCTGCGGCAGCCGTATTTGCAGGCACAAGGCATCACCATTTCGCAGCCTCGCCAGCTTCACCGTCTGTGCTGCATCCAGTGCATGGCCATCAGCACTCAACAGCCGCCCTTTGCCCACGGCCAGAGCAGCCTGGGCGCGTTGGTTCAATTCTTCCACAGATGCATCTTCCTGAGTCTCAAGAGAAACCCTCTTGCCGCTGAGCAGATGCACATCAACCGAAATTGCCATGGCACAAGTGAAAATGCTGAACGCTAAACCCTACACCCTAAACACTCAACTCAGTTTCCTCTCATACTCGATCACAGGTGCTCATACCACGACGTCCACTTCTGCTGAAGAAGCCAACAAACGTAGATTTTTGACTTCAAGAACCCAGAAGCTTCTATGTGTGTAAACCATCCAAGACTTCTATGCGTGTAAACCACCTAAGAGCCTGATAGGAGAGGCTGGGGTTCAGCACTTTTGGTGCTCATGCCTGGCGCGATGCCGCGCACGCTTGTTGCCAGCTCAGGACGGCTAGGGTTTGGGGTCGTGTTGGGGCCTTGTTCCGTCAAAGATTCCTTGTCCCCCATGCGAAGTGGGATGTTACTAGCGGCTTTATGATGGCTTTGGTGAATGCATATATGGTTCCTGAAAATGTTTTGTCCGTGTGTATATTGGGCGCCCTCTTGGGGATACGGGATATGAAAACCATGCTTGGCTGGGTTGGCTCTGGCTGGGCGGAGGCAAAAATTGTGAGAAACTCGGTTACAGCGGGGGTTGAGGCAGGGGGTGGACGGGGGGGGGGGGGGGAACTTGGGGGACACCTCAGGCCCCTTGGAAGCCCCAGCACCCAGACAACCCTGAGCCCTAAACCCCTCAATCCTACACTCTGAACCCTAGCCCCTTATTCTACACCCCTAAACCCCCGACCCCTGAAACCCTAAACCCTAAACCCTCAACACCCCAAGAACCCTCAAGCGCCCAGGGCCCTGGCCGGCACCGGGGCAAAAGCTTTGCATTTGCACCGCCTCCTGGTCGGAACTCGGCTTGTTCTTTTATTCTATTATGTGCTTCTTTTTTTTTTGGGGGGGGGGGGGGGTTAGGGGGGGGGGGGGTTAGGGGGGGGGGGGGGGTTAGGGGGGGGGGGGGGGGGGGGTTGGGTTAGGGTTTAGGGTTTTTTAGGGGGGGGGGGCGGGTTTTTTTTAAAAGGGAGGGGGGGGGTTCGGGTTTTCAGGGGTTCAGGGGGGATTCAGGGGTTCAGGGGTTTCAGGGTTTAGGGGTTTAAAGGGGGGTTTTAGGGGGTTTAGGGGTTTAGGGGTTTAGGGGTTTAGGGGTTAGGGTTTAGGGGTTGGGTTTAGGGGTTAGGGGTTTAGGGGTTTAGGGGTTAGGTGTTTAGGGGTGTAGGGGGTTTAGGGGTGTAGGGGTTTAGGGTTTAGGGGTTTAGGGGGTTGAGGGGGTTTAGGGGTTTAGGGTTTTTACGGGTTTAGGAGTTTAGGGGTTTAGGGGTTTAGGGGTTTAGGGGTTTAGGGGTTTAGGGGTTTTGGGGTTTAGGGGTTTAGGGGTTTAGGGGTTTAGGGGTTTAAGGTTTAGGGGTTTAGGGTTTAGGGTTTAGCCATAAAGCCCTAAACACCGAAGACCCTCAACCCCCCAAAACCCTCAAACCCTAAACCCTCTAACCCCTGTCCATCTCTTCAGTTGCTTCCCGGGGCCTCTGTTGTTGTAAGGCCCGTAGGGTTTACATAGAGTTCTGAGTTTAGGGTGTAGGGTTTAGGGTTGAGGGTGGGTCTACTGCAAGGTAGGTTTGGGGTTTAGGTTCTATGGTTTGGTTTAGGAGTTTAGGGTTTATGGTTGGGGCTTAGAGGTTTGGTGTTCACGGCTCTGACCAAATGCTAAAATCTAAGCTCCAGCAACCGCCTGACAAAGAACACCCTGAACCTTAAAACGCCCCAAACGCTAAACCCAACACCCCTGAACCCTAAACCCTAAACCCGCCTTTCAACCATCCCTAAACCCTAAACCCTGAAACCTAAACCCTAAACCCTAAACGCTAAACCCCAAACCCTAAACCCTAAACCCTAAACCCTAAACCCTAAACTCTAAACCTTAAAACCCCAAAAAAGACCAAGAAAGACTCCAAACACGAAGCCCTCGTCGCACCTGGATATTTGCGTGACCCCGACATCCTGGTCGATCCTGGTTTAGGGTTTAAGGTTTAGGGTTTAGGGTTTAGGGTTTAGGGTTTGGGGTTTGGGGTTTGGGGTTTGGGGTTTAGGGTTTAGGGTTTAGGTTTGAGCGGAGAGGGTTGAGGGTTGAGGGCGTAGGGTTTAGGATTTAGGGGATTGCTGAGGCTAAGGGTGTACAGGATTTCCTCTTTACTCGGGAGTCCCCGCCGCATATGGGGGCGATTTGGGGCCGCAGTACTTCAGGTAAAACAGCGGGGTTAGGAGATCCTTCTTCTACTTTTCTGGCGTTCACTGTTTTCGGTTATAAGGTAGAAACCCTAAACTCTAAACCTTCTGGGGCCTAAGGTTTCGGCTGAACCCTAAACCCTAAACCCTAAACCCTAAACCCTAAACCCTAAACCCTCTGGGGCTCTGGGATTCTAGGGTTTCGGGCTGCCCGACACAGCCAGCCAGGAACTCCGAGCAGGGTGCGAGAGTTTAGGGTTTAGGGTTTGGGGTTTTGGGTTCAGGGTTTAGGGTTTGGGGTTTCGGGTTTAGGGTTTAGGGCTTAGGGTCTAGAGAAAACCGACGTCATGGTCTTGTTCACCAGATCGTTGACAAAACCCTAAGCCCTAAAGCCTAAACCCTAAACCCCAAACCCTCAACCCTCAACCCTCAACCCTAAACCCCAAACCCAAGCCTTGTTTGGGTCGATTGTCCCACCCTAAACCCTAAACCCTAAACCCTAAACCCTACACCCTAAACCCTAAACCCTAAACCCTAAAGCCTTTTGACCCCGGGCTCTCTGAGGTGCCGGCGCAGCATCACGAGCTCACGCCACGAAGTCCCGACAAGGAAAGAGTGCGTTCAGTCACTCCAGACCGTAAAGCCCAAACCTAAACCCTAAACCCTAAACCCTAAACCCTAAACCCTAAACCCTAAACCTTAACCCTAAAACACTAAACCCGTAGCCCTGGACCCTTCAGACCCCAAACCCTAAAGCCCTCAAGCCTAAACCCTCAACCCCAAACCCTTATCGAAGTGGATGGGAACCCACTGTGGACCCCCGGCTTTTTGAGGTTGGTGGCCGTGATCAGCTCGATAAGCTTCATGGCGTTCATGTCCTTGGCTAGTTTAGGAATTAGGGTTTAGGGTTTAGGGTCTAGGGTCTAGGGTTTAGGGTTTAGGGTTTAGGGTTTGGGGTTTGGGGTTTGGGGGTCAGGGTTTGGAGGTTGAGGGTTTTAGGGTTTGGGGTTTCAGGGCTCGAAGGTTGTGTACATGCGGCGGCGAGGCGGCTTGTGAGGGTTTAGGGTTTAGGGTTTAGGGTTTAGGGTTTAGGGTTTAGGGTTTAGGGTTTAGGGTTTAGGGTTTAGGGTGTAGCATTGGTCAGCTGAACGCAAAAGTGTGAAGACATGCCCACCCCGAGGCCACCCAAACAATACTCATCACGAAACCAAACCGGAGCCAGCCAAAGCCAAGCCAGCCATTCAAATTTCACATATCGAACATGTTCAGAGCACACTAAGATAAAACACTGCGAATGCTTGGGATATTTGCGAGTCGTGAACTCTTGCCGAACTTGAGGCGAGCTGTTGGCGATTTCTTGGGGGGACTTGGGAACAGTGGCTGATTGGGACACTAGGAAGTCGGAGATCATCTGGGGCCAGAAGGCAGCATGTCGAGCACTGCCTGGGACATTTGCTACTTTGAGGGGGTGCCAAGGGTGTCCCTTGACTTCGGAGGTCACTTGGGGGCACAAGGCAAAGGACCCCCCCCCCTCAGGTTTTGCGCAGGGGACGGTCTGGGCCGAAGGGCCCTCTCACAGAAAATTCAGGGCGTGAAGAGTCTGCAGGTTTTGCAAGAATCCCCCCCACGCCAGAGAACGAAACTCACTAGAGCGGTCAAAGCGAGGGGTCGGACCTTTCAGGGCTTCCTGTCAGCTCCAGGGCCTTCTTTGGCAGCCTTCTGCCTACTGGAAGGGTTTAAGATCCTGCTTACTGGCACTGCCTCGGACATGGGGGTGCCGAGGGTGTCCCTTGATTTCGGAGGTCACTTGGGGGCAGAAGGCAAAGGACCCCCCCCTCAGGTTTTGCGCAGGGGACGGTCTGGGCCGAAGGGCCCTCTCACAGAAAATTTCAGGGCGTGAAGAGTCTCCGCAATTGCAAAAATCAGCTCCAGGGCCTTCTTTGGCAGCTTTGGAAGGGTTTGAGGCCACCCTGCTTAAGGCCCCTACTCGCTGGAAGGGTTTAAGGCGCCCCTGACTGGGAGGGTTTAAGGTCCTATCAAGAGTTTAAGGCCACGGCCAGGGCCAGGGCCAGCGCCAGGGCCAGGGCCAGGGCCAGGGCCAGGGCCGCCAGGGCCAGGGTCAGGGCCAGGGCACAGCCAGGCCAGGGCAAAGCCCAGGGCGCCAGCCCCAGGGCCAGGGCCAGGGCCAGGGCCAGGGGCCGCCACGAATTGAAAAAGGACCCCTTTTAGGGTACTAATATTTATCTGAGACGAGCTAGGCGACTCTAGCTAGGCGACCCTCTCAGGAGTGTGCCTGGCAGGCTCTGCAGCCTAGCAGAGCCTGCCGTGGTCTCGCTGAGCGCTCGACTGCGCCCGCGTGAGAGGGGTGGCGGGCGGGTTTAGGGTTTATGGTTTAGGGTTTAATTAGGGTTTAGGGTTTAGGGTTTAGGGTTTAGGGTTTAGGGTTTAGGGTTTAGGGTTTAGGGTTTAGGGTTTAGGGTTTAGGGTTTAGGGTTTAGGGTTTAGGGTTTAGGGTTTAGGGTTTAGGTTTCAGGGTTTGGGGGTTTGGGGTTTAGGGTTCAGGGTGTAGGGTTAGGGTTTAGGGTTTAGGTTTCAGGGTTTGGGGGTTTGGGGTTTAGGGTTCAGGGTTTAGGGTTTAGGGTTTAGGGTGTAGGGTTAGGGTTTAGGGTTCAGGGTTTTAGGTAGGGTCGAGGGTCTAGCGTCTAGGGTCTAGGGTTTAGGGTTTAGGGTTTAGGGTTTAGGGCTTAGGCTTACAAATCCTAAAACCCCAAACCTTCAAAACCCTAACAAAGTCCCAATGGACCTGAGGATACTCCAACAAAACCCCTAAACACTACACTCTCATCGTCTCATAGAACTGGAGACTAAGTAAGCTACAATTGGGTTAGGTGTTCTTACTACAGGTCTACCCTGAAGCCTCTGCCCATGCGTGAAGAGCGAGAGTGGGCTCACTGAACCCTAAACCCTGAGAGCTAAACCCTGAGGGGCTAAACCCTAAACCCTAAACCCTAAACCCTAAACCCTAAATCCTAAACCCTAAACCCTAAACCGAACCCTCAACCCTAAGCCCATTTGTCTGGGTCTGGTGCGTCCATCAGGTCCCAGAGCGGGTGGAGACAGTTGTGGCTCGACCTCACGGTTTGGGCAAGGGATCCCTTCCCTAACCCTAAACCCTAAACCCTAAACCCTAAACCCTAAACCCTAAACCCTAAACCCTAAACCCTAAACCCTGAACCCCAGTGGTTAAGAGTGGTTGAGGGCTCTGATCCAACAACCTGAGACCCTAAACCCCCTCAAAACCCTTGAAGACCCGAAGCACAGCATGATCTTCAGAGGCCAGCGAAGGTTGCGGTGTGGAGCTCCTAACTGTAGAGTTTGGGGGCTTAGGGCTGAGGGTTGAGGGCTTAGGGCTTAGGGCTTAGGGGCGAGCTTAGGGTAGAGGGTAAAAGGCTTTTGGGGTTTCGGGGTGCTGTAGAGGGGGCTTTAGGGCTAGCCCTAAACCCTGAACCCTAAACCCCCTGAAAACCCAAACCCTTTAGGTAGGCCCCCGGCATGTGCATGATGTCGGCGGAGAAGTACAGCATCAGGGCCGCCAGCATCGCCACTACCTTGGGCGTTTTGGGGGGCTTTGCTTAGTGGGGTTTAGGGTTTAGGGTCTAGGGTCTAAGGTTTAGGATTAGGGTTTAGGGTTTAGGTGGCAAGGACCTTTAGGGTCTATGTGAGGAATTTCCTTTGCTGAGGGGACAGTGTATTTGAAACAGAAAACCCCGGATTTTCTGTTTCAAGTGTTTCAAGTGTTTTAAAACACTTGAAACAGAAAATCCCCCGATTTTCTGTTTCAAGTGTTTCAAGTGTTTTAAAACACTTGAAACACTTGAAACAGAAAATCGGGGGATTTTCTGTTTCAAGTGTTTCAAGTGTTTCAAGTGTTTCAAGTGTTTCAAGTGTTTTAAATAGAGGGGGGGAGGGGGTCCTCCGGGCACGGGCTCGTAATTTAGTATTTGGGGAGCCCGGGCTCGTATTTTAGTATTGGGGGGAAGCCCGGGCTCGTGATTTAGTATTGGGGGGAGGCCCGGGCTCGTAATTTAGTATTGGGGGGAATAATTTAGTATTGGGGGGAGGCCCGGGCTCGTAATTTAGTATTGGGGGGAGGCCCGGGCTCGTGATTTAGTATTGGGGGGAAGCCCGCACTCGTAATTTAGTATTGGGGGGAGCCCGGGCTCGTCATTTAGTATTGGGGGGAGTCCCGGGACGGCTGTCTCAGGGGGGGAGGATTTAAAACACTTGAAACACTTGAAACACTTGAAACACTTGAAACACTTGAAACAGAAAATCCACCGATTTTCTGTTTCAAGTGTTTCAAGTGTTTTAAAACACTTGAAACACTTGAAACAGAAAATCGGGGGATTTTCTGTTTCAAGTGTTTCAAGTGTTTCAAGTGTTTCAAGTGTTTCAAGTGTTTCAAGTGTTTCAAGTGTTTCAAGTGTTTCAAGTGTTTTAAATAGAGGGGGGGGGTCCCCGGGGCACGGGCTCGTAATTTAGTTATTTGGGGGAGCCCGGGCTCGTAATTTTAGATTGCGGGGAGGCTCTGGCTTGCGTAATTTATATGGGGGGAGGCCCGGGCTCGTGATTTAGTGGGGGGAGGCCCGGGCTCGTAATTTAGTATTGGGGGGAAGCCCGGGCTCGTAATTTAGTATTGGGGGGAGGCCCGGGCTCGTAATTTAGTATTGGGGGGAGGCCCGGGCTCGTGATTTAGTATTGGGGGGAAGCCCGGGCTCGTAATTTAGTATTGGGGGGAGCCCGGGCTCGTAATTTAGTACTGGGGGGAGTCCCGGGACGGCTGTCAGGGGGGGGGGGATTTAAAACACTTGAAACACTTGAAACACTTGAAACACTTGAAACACTTGAAACAGAAAATCGGGTGATTTTCTGTTTCAAGTGTTTCAAGTGTTTTAAAAACACTTGAAACAAAAAACCCACCGATTTTCTGTTTCAAGTGTTTCAGGTGTTTTAAAACACTTGAAACACTTGAAACAGAAAATCGGGGGATTTTCTGTTTCAAGTGTTTCAAGTGTTTCAAGTGATTCAAGTGTTTTAAATAGAGGGAGGGGGGGGTCCTCCGGGGCACGGGCTCGTAATTTAGTATTTGGGGAGCCCGGGCTCGTAATTTAGTATTGCGGGGAGGCCCTGGCTCATAATTTAACATTGGGGGGAGGCCCGGGCTCGTAATTTAGTATTGGGGGGAAGCCCGGGCTCGAAATTTAGTATTGGGGGGAGGTCCGGGCTTAATTTAGTATTGGGGGAGGCCCGGGCTCGTAATTTAATATTGGGGGGAGGCCCGGGCTCGTGATTTAGTATTGGGGGGAAGCCCGGGCTCGTAATTTAGTATTGGGGGGAGCCCGGGCTGGTCATTTAGTATTCGGGGGAGTCCCGGGACGGCTGTCTCAGGGGCGGGGGGGGGGGATTTAAAACACTTGAAACACTTGAAACACTTGAAACACTTGAAACACTTGAAACACCTGAAACACTTGAAACACTTGAAACACTTGAAACAGAAAATCGGGGGATTTTCTGTTTCAAGTGTTTCAAGTGTTTTAAAAACACTTGAAACAGAATATCCCCCGATTTTCTGTTTCAAGTGTTTTAAAACACTTGAAGGGGGGATTTTCTGTTTCAAGTGTTTCAAGTGCTTCAAGTGTTTTAAATAGAGGGGGGGGGGGTCCTCCGGGGCACGGGCTCGTAATTTAGTATTTCGGGAGCCCGCGCTCGTGATTTAGTATTGGGGGGAGGCCCTGGCTCGTAATTTAGTATTGGGGGGAGGCCCGGGCTCGTAATTTAGTATTGGGGGGAGGCCCGGGCGCGTAAGTTAGTATTGGGGGGAGGCCCGGGCTCGTAATTTAGTATTGGGGGAAAGCCCGGGCTCGTAATTTAGTATTGGGGGGAGCCCGGGCCTGCGTATTTTAGTTATTGGGGGCGTTTCCGGGACGGCTCTGCAAGGGGGGGGGGGGCTTTAAAACACTTGAAACACTTGAAACACTTGAAACACTTGAAACAGAAAATCGGGGGATGTTCTGTCTCAAGTGTTTCAAGTGTTTGAAAACACTTGAAACAGAATATCCACCGATTTTCTGTTTCAAGTGTTTTAAAACACTTGAAACAGGAGCTGCTAGTCACTTACCTGCCAATGAACATTTTTTGAGCATGGGGTACAGCAAGCTAGCTGGGCCTTCGACTGATAGTAGGTTCCTGTTCAAGAAGAGTTCAAAAATCCAATCAAGAGATCTAAAAAAAACTTGGCTCGTAATTTAGTATTGGGGGGAAGCCCGGGCTCGTAATTTAGTATTGGGGGGAGGCCCGGGCTCGTAATTTAGTATTGGGGGGAGGCCCGGGCTCGTGATTTAGTATTGGGGGGAAGCCCGGGCTCGTAATTTAGTATTGGGGGGAGCCCGGGCTCGTAATTTAGTACTGGGGGGAGTCCCGGGACGGCTGTCAGGGGGGGGGGGATTTAAAACACTTGAAACACTTGAAACACTTGAAACACTTGAAACACTTGAAACAGAAAATCGGGTGATTTTCTGTTTCAAGTGTTTCAAATGTTTCAAGTGTTTTAATCGGGGGGGGGGGGTCCTCCGGGCACGGGCTCGTAATTTAGTATTCGGGGAGCGGGGGGCGCAGGCCCACTTTGGCCAGATTTTGCCGGGCAACTTTTGTAATCCCTGGCTTCGCGTTTGGCGTGGGGGGAGGGGGCAATGAATTCAATAAACGACAAATCACAAGCCCCGTCGCCCAGAGTTGTGGGAGCAGTTCGTATCCCATCTCTCTCTCTCTCTCTCTCT
>CAJNDS010001113.1:1319162-1581790 GCA_905221605.1 Symbiodinium natans | reverse complement strand
ATTCGCTTCAAAAAGCAACATAAGGGAAAGGGGGTTTCCTGAAGAGGAGAGAGGGAACTTATCGGTGAAGAGAAAGAATGGCTGTTTAACATTCGAAAGGGAATAGGGAGAGACAAGGGAGAGATGATATGCACAGCTTTGCGCCTAACTTTGTGACTCCGTCTCCTTGTTTCCTGTCTCTTATTCCTTGCAGCACGCTTCCAGAAAAATGGCACCCTTGCTATCCCTCCTCTCTCTCACTTCACTTTCCCTTGTGTTCTTCTGCTTCCTTCTAACTGATAAAACACAAGACAGAAACTTATATGATAAAGCAGCGGAAGGGTAAGCAGAGGGTGACTCCTTGCACGTGGACCTTTCCATAATGCTTCATCATATTCCTCCTCTCGGCCTATCTATTCTGTTCCTTTCCTTACCCTTTCCTTACCCTTTTTCCTTCTCATAGTTCTTCTTGTTGTTTTTCTCATTTCGAAAAGAAAGAGGGAAGGGAGAAACAAGGGAGAGAGGACAGAGAAAGAAGAGTGCCATTTTCTTTGGGCCTTGTTTTGTCTCTCCTCTATTCATCTCACTTCTATTTGTTTCTTTGCTCTTCCCATCAAAAATGCAATCCTTTGTATCTCTCCTCTCTCCTTCTCTCTCCCTCCAACAGGTGTCAAGCGAGAAAAAAGACACCCAAAAGAAAACACTGAGTGTCTCTTCTGCTCGTTTCAAGACACAGAAAGCGACTAAAAGGGACGCCCATTTTGGATTTGCAGCAAACCCAGCTGATGCTCATGATTCTCTCTCTCTCTCTCTCTCTCCCAAAATATGGGCGATGGAACGGGTGTCCTTTTCAATCGTTTTCTGCACCTTCAAGGGAGGAAAAGGGACACTCCACCAGAAGGAAAAGTAACATAAGAGATAGGGAGGGAAATTGAAGAGCTCCTCATTTTGCTTAGTCGTTCGGGAGAGACAATGGAGAGATGATGTGTACAGCTTTGCGCCTAACTTTGTGACTCCGTCTCCTTGTTTCCTGTCTCTTATATTCCTTGCAGCACGCTTCCAGAAAAGTGACATCCTTGTTATCCCTCCTCTCTCTCACTTCACTTTCCCTTGTGTTCTTCTGCTTCCTTTTAACGGGAAAAACACAAGACAGAAACTTTTATGATCAAGCAGCGGAAGGGTAAGCAGAGGGTGACTCCTTGCACGTGGACCTTTCCATAATGCTTCATCATATTCCTCCTCTCGGCCTATCTCTTCTGTTCCTTTCTCTCCTTCTCATAGTTCTTCCTTTTGTTTTTCTTTCTCCTTCCTCTTCTCTTGTTCCCCTCGAAACGACAAAAACGCAAGAAAGGCAGAATAAGAGGGGAATGGAGGCCCTGTTCCTTTCTTCTCCTCTTTCAATGGATGGGGGAAGTGGGCGGAGTTGGCTCCTTGCCCGTAGACCCTCCCCATGCTTCAGCAAACCCCTCCTCTGGCCCTATCGCCTCTGTTCTTTTCCTTGTGCCTAAACCGAAAACGAAAACGGGTTCCGTTACATGTTCATTGTCCAAAGGGAAATAACAAGAGAAGAGAAAGATAAGGACGAGAGGTAAGATGAAAACGGCACCATCTTGTCTTTGCCTTAGTTTTGCACCTCCCTCTCCTGTCTTCATTTCTCTTCCATTCTTTGCATTGCTCTTCCCATCAATATTGCATTCCTGTTGATCTCTCCTCTCTCCTTTCTCTCTCTCTCCCTTCTCTTCTCTTATTCTCGTTTAAATCTTAAAAACACACAAAAGGAAGCTTCTTTCCCCTTTTTGAATGAAAAAGAAAAAGAAGAAAAACGAAAGGGAAAGACATTGAAGAGCTCCACTGCCTATTGTTTCATTCCCTTTCCTCCCTTTGGGAGATTCTCATGAAGTCAAGGGGTTCCGACAATAGGACCTCCCTTGATTCTCCTCCTATACTGTTTATCACAATCCCTAACATCTATCCTGCGTTGAACTTGGAGGTTTTTCATGGCTTTTAATAGGGGAAACAAGGAGATACCTCACATAGACCCTAAAGGTCCAACGTACATAGGGTTATAGGGTTTAAGGGCTATAGGGTTATAGGAGTTCGATGATCTAGATGATCTCTCTACGTGGGGTAGTTAAAAATAGGGCTAGGGGATCCCTAAGTAAGGTTATGACCCGACTCATAACCCTACTTATTCGTACCCCTGAATCCTTATAGAAGGACTGGACGCTTGCAGTGGAAGTTGAGCTTGGAAGCTGGAATGAAGCTGGGGAAATCCTCAAGACGCCTCTAAACAGCATCCGAACAGTCCTTAAAGTTTGGGATTTTGGGGTTATAGGGTTGTAGGGCTTAGGACTTGGGGGTTATAGGTTTATAGGGTTGTAGGGTCGCAAGGTCTAGGGTTGAGGCCTTAGGGTTTAGGGTTTCGGGTGTAGGGAGACATGAGCACTTGCCTTCGGCACAACAGGCAGCTGATGGAGCTGGATGTGACCGGACTGCCTCGGGTGCTTCTCACGTTTTTTGCGAGAGTTGGGTTTAGGGTTTAGGGTTTCGGGTTTAGGGTTTCGGGTTTAGGGGTTACGACTTATAAGCCCCTTGTAGGACTCTTTTGAGAGAACCTATGCACCTCGAAGGGTTCATAAAACAGCACCCGAGTATGAAATTGCCCTAAACCCTAAACCCGAAACCCTAAACCCTAAACCATAAACCCTAAACCCTAAACCCCTAAACCCTATCACCTATCACTTCCGAGACTCGCCGGTCCCGTGGAATTCGCCGTGTGCAGGAGTGAGACTTTGGCCTGGGCCAGCTGCGAGCAGGGCGCTAGCGGTTTTTTGGTCTTTGTTTAGGGTTTAGGGTTTAGGGTTTATAGAGTGTAGGGTCTAGGGTTTAGGGTTTAGGGTTTAGTAGTTAGGGTCTAGCAGGGGTTTTTGGGGCGTTCAGGGCTCTTGGGGTTCTCTGGGCTTTTACGCTTTTTTGGGGTTTAGGGCCGAGGGCGTGAGGAATCAGATTTCCAGACCCTGAACACCAGCTTCGATGTCCGCAGTGACACACTAAACGCCACACATGCATGCTGCTGCACCGGCCACTCCTACATCGGAGATGGATGGATCAACATTCGATCGATGGACCCAAATGGGAAATCAGGAGGTCAGGAAAGCAAGGCGCCGCGAAGATCCCCAAATTCTGCAAGTCAGTGAGGGAGAACTACAACCCAAGACCTCGCAGCTTAGGCTTCACAACTTGTGGCTGCAAGGTATGTAGCTTAAAGTGTGCAGGGTTTAGGGTTCGGGGTTGAGGGTTTTGTTTTTGAACGTCTGTTCGACGCTGAGGCTCCGACAGCCTCGTGCACTGGGAGCAGCAATGCTGCCCGCAGGAGGAGCGCCAGCACGCCTGGCATGCTGCGCACCTGCCAGGATTTGCCCTCCCGAGCACAAAACCCTTAACCCTACTTTGGAGTAAGCCCTGGAAAATACTATACACTTTTGGGTATAAGCAGCTATAATAGGAACCCAGAACTAAAACAATATTGGAGTATAGTACTCCAAAACCCAGTTAACCCTTGAGACTGCAGCGTTCTGCTACAGACGGGCGGATATCCGGCTTTCATGATGGTCCTGGCGTGCTGGGTGGGGTGGGGGGGGGGGGGGGGGGCTGCCATCATGATCATCATCATCATCATCATCATCATCATCATCATCATCATCATCGAGCATCATCGAGCATCATCATGGTAATCATCCACAACATGATCATCGTCATCAGCAACATGAAACAGAACCACTCAGACTCCTACTCGACGGTTGTGCTGGCGACTCTGTGCAGGGAACGCGAGTCTCTTTCACACACACACACACACACGCACACATACACAGACAGACAGCGATCCCTTTACATCAACGGACCTCACGCACCGAACACTTCAGGGTGGACTCAAGCTGCCTCTTGACGCCACTCGCAGCGCCGTGTCTGCATTCTTCGCAGGGGAAAGGAATAGATCTCACAGCCAAGATGGCCGCAAGCGTGGCGCAAGCTAGTCCTGATATGAGTTTAGGGTTTAGGGTTCAGGGTGAATCGTTTTAAGGGTTCAGGGGATGGGCCTCGGGGCTATCGAGTTTCGCCCACAACCCTGTGAACCTGCAACCGTGGCCACGAGCTTGAAACTCCGAATTGCAAGACCTTGTACTTGACCAGACCTCAGGGTCCAGGGTTTAGGGTGTAGGGTTTAGGGTTTAGGGCTAGGGTTTAGGGTTTAGGGTTTAGGGTTTAGGGTTTAGGGTTTGGGGTTTAGGGTTTAGGGTGTAGGGTTTAGGGTTCCCTTTTCTGGGGGATGCCCAAGTGCTGGAAAAGAAGTGCAGTGTGTCCCCCAAAGCCACCCGAAAATAAACCCTAAACCCCTAAACCCCTAAACCCCTGAACCCCTAAACCCCTAAACCCCTAAACCCCTAAACCCCTAAACCCCTAACCCCTAAACCCCTAAACCCTAAACCCTGAACCCTAAACCCTAAGCCCTAAACCCTAAACCCTAATCTTCCCAACTCCAGCCCGCTCGTGGCCCCAACTCACTCTGAAAGGAGGTGGGAAGCAGCTCACGGCCTGCCGGCTTGGGGGAGGAGGGGGGGTTAGGGTTTAGGGTTTAGGGTTTAGGGTTTAGGGTTTAGGGTTTAGGGTTTAGGGTTTAGGGTTTAGGGTTTAGGGTTTAGGGTTTAGGGTTTAGGGTTTGCGGTTTAGGGTTTAGGGTTTAGGCTTTGGGGTTTAGGGTTTAGGGTTTAGGGTTTAGGGTTTAGGGCTTCGGGTTAGAGTTTGGGTGTTGGGTTCAGTGTGCTTGGCTGAGGGTTTGGGGTGTGGAGAGTTTGCTTGCTAACCCAGTAACCATCAAATAACCCTAAACCCTAAACCCTAAACCCTAAACCCTAAACCCAAAACCCTAATTTTGGTTGGCACCCTGGGCTCTCCGAAGCCAGAAGCCCCAACCCGCGTGTGCTGAAGATGCTGGTGGTGAGCTCTGTGGTCTGTTTCAGGTTTAGGGTTTAGGGTTCAGGGTTTAGGGTTTAAAGGTTTAGGGGACCCAAACCCTGAGCCCGAAGGCCTGTGTGGCGTTTTTTAGCGAATGGGAATCGAGGGCAATAACAGCTCCCGCGACCCAAACTCCCTAAGGTCCCTAAACCCCCCTAAACTCCAACCCCCTAAACTCCCTACATGAATCGCTAAACTCCCAAAAACTCACTCATCCCTGAACCCTAACCCTAGGGCCAAAACGTCCTAATTGAGCCGTAAACCCATGTGGGATCTCTGGCCCCCCCACGCCGCACCGTTCAAACCCTGAACTTCTGAACCCTGAACCCTGAATCCTAAACTCGTGAGTGCACAGCCTTGGCAGCCCCAGTGGGTGGGTTTAGGATTCCTAAACCCTAAACCCTAAATCCCAAACCCCCTACACCCTAAACAGCCCTTAGGATTTAGGACCTAGGGTTTGGGGCACGGGGAGGGTGGCGGAAGGGAGGGGGGGGTTAGGGAGCTGAAGGTTTGCTGAGCTTACTTTTCAGGCCTTTGGGAGCTTTCGGGAGCTCCGGGTTTGGGGTTTATGGTGTTTAGGAGTTGAGGGATTTTGAGGTGAAGGGTTTAGCGCTGTAAAGGGGCGCGCCTGCCAAAATAAACACACAAAATGGGGTGCAGGGTTTAGGGTTTAAGGTTCAGGGTTTCGGGAGCATGCTTGAGGACTGCAGGATTAGGGACGATCCGCATGCCTATGACCGCATTGCTGAGCGTGGACTTCCCACCTTTCACCACAGCCGAGGGTGTGGGCGTTTGGTGTACGGGTAGTGAGGACTCTTTAACTCGGGTGCCTAGCAACCTAAGGGTGACAAGGGCGCCTTATGTTTGGGGCTTAGGGTTTATGGTTTAGGTTCAGGGGTGAATAAGGGAACCTAAGCCCCCCCCAAAAGGTAATAATGAGGGCACTTGAGGGGGGAGGCAGCGATGATCTAAGGCGAATATTGGTCCTTGTTTTGAGGTGTCTTCTCTTTATCTGGGAACCTGACCCCACACAGGCACACCCTGGATCCTAGGTATGCGCAGAAGTTGAAAGAATTCTTCAGATGGGCTGAGGCCTTGCAAGTTTGGAGCTCCGGGGTTTAGGGTTTAGTGTTTCCGGTTGCTTAAACCTTTCTTGGAGCGCTTGAGCCTCCTACGCCTTCGAGCTAGGCCCACCCATCTACGATTCTGTTACATCTACCGCAAGGCTTCACCAAGGCGCTGTTGGTATCGCCAGTAACCACAATGCGCAGCTGCGGCATTGCATGTGGCCATTCAACCAAGACAGTGGCAAGATCAGATTTGGAGCAGGTTTGCGCCTCTTTGAGGGTTGAGGTTGGGGGGAATGGGGCATTTCATCAGCGCCGAATGCCGCACGGGGAAACTTGCAGTTCTACTTGACATGTAGATGCCCCACTTGTACGAGTGGATGACGGATTGAGTGAGCAGCCTGCAAGTCCCCATAAAGCAACAAGGCGGTAAGGAGGTGGCTATAGAAGGCTTCCGATGTCGGTGTGGGAGCTATGTTGCCAACCTACAGAGTTAAGTCAAGACGCATGAAAGTGGACAGGCAAATGCCGCCTGACAAGATCTATACATGATAAGATACTAATCCCTATATTGCCCTTTTAAGGAAGAATGTCTCTTTTGTGGGGAGCTCTCAGCAAATAGTATCCCTAAACCCTAAACCCTTTAGCAATCGGCAATATGCCTGAGCCAGGCAGGGAATGGCTGAGGCGGTGAGGCAGCATGGGGTGCAGGCCATTTAATTCTAAATGAAACCACCGGCTCGTAGGCCAGCATGGAGTTTAGGGTTTAGGGATTAGGGTGGGGCACTCTGCCCTGTCTTTAGGATCCTTCATATGCAGAACTATGAAACTGGAGTGTGTGCCTGTCTGGCAGCATCAACAACCCTAATCGTGTTGTTCCGGGGCGAAATGTAAGCCTTGAATGCCTTGCTGCGCTCAACGACGGGTGCCGAATGCTTGGAGGCTCAGGGGTTCATTCAAGTAGGACTGCATGTGCCCGAAAGAAGGCTTAAGTATACCCTAAACCCTAAACCCTCAAACCTAAACCCTAAACCGCAAACTTAAGTATAGCTACCTACCTGTAATCCTACAGTAGCCGGCAGCCCCGACCTCTGGTACCGACGTGCCTTGGCAGTGTCGAACCCAATGTAGTATGGCAAGCTGGACTCCTGTATTTCCCGCCGGTCCACGAGCTCTACCTGAAAGTATATGGACAGGTGCACTGTCAAGCTCAAAATTGCTCGGGGGCTTTCCGCACGCTGACTTCTCGGACCGGAACTTCTTCGGCGACCACCTGGCTACCTTGAGGTCGTTAAGGTTGTCTTTATGTTTGTGTTAAACTGGGTTTCGCGTTTAGGGTTCAGGGCTTAGGGCTTAGGACTTGGGGCCATTAAGGTTTAGGGTTTAGGGCTTAATAAGGGCTTAAAGGGTTTATAGGATTTAGGGTTTGGAGGGCTTGTAGGGTTTACAGGGTTTAGGCTTTATAGGGTTTAGAATTGGGGGTTGTGGGCTGAGGGTTTAGGGCTGAGGGTCTAGTCGTAAGCTTAACTGCTGCAGTGCCTCAAGCAATCCTGCGGGCCAAGCAGAAGTGCATGGGAAAATCACCCTGTCCGGCCGCGCACACCCTGCGTTCCAGGCTTTCTTGAACTATCAGAACATTTTCGGAACCAGATCAACTAATTGCTTAGGAACCCCCCCCCCCCCCCCCCCGATTTTTTCAATATTCTTCCACATAGGGGCAAATTAGGGGTTTTAACTGCCATGTTTAGGGGTTCTGAAGCAAGGAGTGGTAAACTCCGTAAACCGTAAGCTCCCCAAACCCCAAAGGGCAGGATCAGGGAACCAAAGGGCGCCAGCGACCGTTAAACAATTCCGTGGACAAAGTCAATTTCACAAGAAGGCTCGTGGCCAGCTATAAAGTGGGTTCTAGATACCCTTGGTTAAAGTCATTGACTAGAGTTCGAACGCTGATGACCGCACCTTCAAGCCCTAAACCCGAAACCCTAGACCCCATTGAACCCCCTCGGCTGCCCTGGAGGATGTGCTCAGGCGGCTCAGAGGCAGTTCAACCAAACTAGGTTTAGGGTTTAGGGTGATTCTATCAACATAGCCGATCCCGCCCAAACCTGTCAAGCCCTAACACTAATCTCGGTAGACACTAAAACCACAAAAACCCTAAGCCCTGCACCCGAACCCTGAAGAGCCTAGTCCCAAACCCTCTCCACCCTGGCTAAACCCTGTTAACCGTACACTTCACTTTGAGTGTTCTTGTCTGAGCTGACGAAGTGCAGGGGGTAGTTGACGAAGGGTTTAGGCGGTTTGGGGGGCTGCTAGGAACTCAAAACTAAGGCACCTTTGTAAAAGAATCACTAGAAATTACTACCGTATTTCCCCTCTTTTATCTTATGGTGACATTCTGGTAGCTTGCGAAGAAATATTTTGAACGATAGATAGATAGCATGTATGTAACGACCCTTACTGCGAAGGATGCGTTGCTGAATGCAAAATGACATGTAATTAAAACTTCTCACGTGGGCTTCAAAAAAACAAAGCCCAAAAAACGCTTAAGGCGACTTTGCCAGCTAGACCCCGGAGTGACCTAGGAATAAAAGGGTGCCTTTTTTGGTGTAAAGGGGCTTTCAATTAAGGGACCTGAGCAAAACAACTGGAATAAGGGCCTACTCTGGGTCCAACTACGGATCAGGGGTAGGGTTTCGGGTTTCGGGTTTCGGGTTTCGGGTTTCGGGTTTCGGGTTTCGGGTTTAGGGTTTAGGGTTTAGGGTTTCGGGTTTAGGGTTTAGGGTTTCGGGTTTCGGGTTTAGGGTACTTCTCAAAGCAACTTTGACAGCCCTCACCACTTCGCAGCCTCTTGCCCGAAGTCCTCTCAGAACTCCAGCTTCTGCTCTGCCTCCGCATCGAGGCTCGGGTTCTGCCCCTAAACCCTAAACCCTAAACCCTAAACCCTAAACCCTAAACCCTAAACCCTTAAACCCCTAAACCCCTAAACCCTGATGCCTATTTAAACCCCAAACCCCCTCATGAAGACCTAGCTGAGACTGGCCACAGGATGGTGGTTGGTCCGCGTGGTGCGCTAAGGATCGTCCGTCTGCAGGCCCGTGGAGACCGTGTCCCACGTCTGCGTGCTTGACGTGGCGAAATACGCTTCATCACCAGAGGCATCGTTTTAAGCCTGCTTTCGGTTCCGATGCTGCTGTCGTTTGCGAGATGTCGGTGGATGAGCAGACGCCTACTGCTTCTGCGGCGTACCAGGCAGGGCCCATTGCCACCACGCCTCAGCGCTTCCGAAATATCCGTGCATAAAGTCAGTATGACGGACGCACCTCCCATAGGAGCGAACACTACCTTTATGTGAGTACGTAGAAGCCAAATATGGTTAGGGTTTAGGGTTCAGGGTTTGGGGTTTGGGGTTTAGGATTACTCTTTGTGCAACCATATTTGCCCTGCTTGGGTCAGAACTGCAGTTGGCATCGGGACACAGCCTTAGTACTGCCATTCGATAGCCATCCCCTGCGGCATGAACTATCGCAAAAGCCATCAGAGTGTGGTCTCGAAGCTCAGACCAGGACCTCAAACCCTAAACCCTAAACCCTAAACCCTGAACCCTGAACCCTAAACCCTAAACCCTAAACCCTAAACCCTAAACCCTAAACCCTAACCCTAAACCCTAAACCCTAAACCCTAAACCCTAAACCCTAAACCCTAAACCCTAAACCCTAAACCCTAAACCCCAAACCCCAAACCCCCTAAGCCAAGCCCGCAAGCCCCTTCAGCCCCTGGCCGCATCCTGGCCCAGCTCGTCACCTGAGTCAAGGGACTAAAGGAGGGTTGCAAGGGACCTTCGGGGATATTTAGGGGCTATGTAGGGTTTAGGGTTTAGGGTTTAGGGTTTAGGGTTTAGGGTTTAGGGTTTAGGGTTATGCATACAAGGGCAGCTCAATTGCTGGTTGAATGCTTTGTTGGGCCAATCTTGTATGTGAGGAGTTCAGGCTGCATTACATCCCTATTTGTAGTTCGAGGCAAACTACAAGGTACTAAGGGTCTAAGAAGTAAGAGTCTAGAGTCTAGGGCTACTCGCTTGGAGAAGGCTCAGGGCTGTAGGATGTGAGTGGCAGATTTGATGGATTTTGGTGGCAAGTTAGGGGCTATGGTGCTGAGACTTGGGGGTTTAGGGCTTAGGGCTTTCGGTGGGCAAGGTTGGGGGGGGGGGGGGGGGGCAAAGAAGCACAGCCAGTTGAGCACGACGCAGGCACATTGCACTTCAGGAACTCGGTACCCTGCAAAAGTCCGCTACCGACACACTACCCCATTCCCTACCAAACCTGGAGATTCATGGGCACTTGCAAGCCACGTCATAACTACCCTAGGTTATCAACCCTGAACCCTGAACCCTGAACCCTGAACCCTAAACCCTAAACCCTAAACCCCTGACCCTAAACCCTAAACCCTAAACCCTAAACCCTACTCATGAACTTCCAGGCACTTCCCTACCAAGAACATCACAAAAAGAGGCGGTGTGCAGTAAGATGCCCTGTAACCGCCAGGGCCTACGCGCTGCCTCCGATTAAGGGTTTAGGGTTTCGGGTTTAGGGTTTAGGGTTTTCGGGTTAAGGCACACAAGCCCAACATGTTTAAGGGTTTAGGGTTTCGGGTTTAGGGACTAGGGTTTGAGGTTTAGGGTTTAGGGTTTGAGGTTTAGGGTTTCGGGTTTAGGTAGGGTTTCGGGTTTAGGCACGCAAGCCCAAAATGCCCCCGGCAACACAATCCTGAGCCGAACAAATGGAGGGTTCCGAAGATCCTGCCAAGATCGAATATCGAATGATGAGGTCCCTAAACCCTAAACCCTAAACCCTAAACCCCAAACCCTAAACCCTAAAGCCCAAACCCTAAACCCTACACCCTATGGACCCTGCCTTTTATTTTTTGTCCCTGGACACCCGTGACGCCTGGCACTTCGGGAGGCTCCTCCAACTCCGGCTTCGGCGCTGGGTTCTCCTGAAAGAAGCGTGGCTAGGGTTTAGGGTTTAGGGTTTAGGGTTTAGGGTTTAGGGTTTAGGGTTTAGGGTTTAGGGTTTAGGGTTTAGGGTTTAGGGTTTAGGGTTAGTTTAGGGTTTAGGGTTTAGGGTTTAGGGTTTAGGGTTTAGGGTTTAGGGTTTAGGGTTTAGGGTTTAGGGTTTAGGGTTTAGGGTTTAGGGTTGAGGGTTGAGGGTTGAGGGGTTGAGGGTTGAGGGTTGAGGGTTGAGGGTTGAGGGTTGAGGGTTGAGGGTTGAGGGTTGAGGGTTGAGGGTTGAGGGTTGAGGGTTGAGGGTTTAGGGTTAGGGTTCAAGGTTTCAACGCAGTAGCCAAAGCGGCAGGTACAGTTCAGGGTTTGGGCAGGCTCGCGTAGCCGCAAGCCCAGCCAAAAGAAAAGAAGCGAAACCTTAGAACCCGAAACCCTAAACCGACCCGAGACCCTAAAACCCTAAAACCCTAAAACCCTAAACTCTAAAGCTTTACCCTGAACCCTAAACCCTCATTGATTGCACCGTCCAGAGAACTAACGGCTCCAACCAGGAACTCAACCTTATGTAATGTAGGAGCCTTAATAGTTCGAATAGGGTTTTGGGGGGTTATTGTAGTGTAACTATAAAGGGACTATAGGGGCAATGTGATTAGTTGATTCTTCCGACCTCTATAGGAAGGGTCTCCAGCAGAGCTGAGGACCTTGGGAGTCGCTTCTTAACTGCAAGGGCTTGGTGCCCTGCTGTCTTTCACTACCATTTGCTTTTAAGAACCGCCAAAAAACACCAAGAGCATAATCCCCATATTTCCCTTACAAAGAAGTACATGTCTTTGGGGGTTCTTGAGCAATTACACCCTACACCCTACACCCTACACCCTAAACCCTAAACCCTAAACCCTAAACCCTAAACTACTAGCTCGAGGGCTCGGTGCCCTGCGGTCTTTCAGGATCCCCTGGCGACTTTTGCTTGCCAACAAGCAAGCATCTGGGTGTTGCGGCTCTGAGGGAACACCGACTCAAGGAAGCAGCGGCCTAAACCCTAAACCCAAAACCCTAAACCCTACGCCCTACGCCCTAAGCCTTACGCCCTAAGCCCTAAGCCCTAAACCCTTATAAATCCTAATAAACCCTAAACCCTAAACCCAAGATGGGCGGCGATGCCATCGGAATCGGCGCCCAGCGAGTCTAGGGCTTAGGGCCTAGGGCGTAGTGCTTAAGTTGTAGGGTTTAGGGTTTAGGGTGTAGGGTTCCCCAATTGTTGGAGACTCCCAATTCCACATGCCCGAAGCCTTGCGGTAGGTTTAGGGTTTAGGATTTAGGGGTGAGGGGTTGTGCGAGTATACCCAAAACCCTAACCCTAATGCAGGGGTTGGGTTTTGTTATGGGGTTTTGAGAGGGGGGGGAGGGGTAACCCATTTCAGAGGTTCCTAGAATAAGGATTGTGGCATTGTTGGGGTGTGTTGATTCAGGGGTACCTTATTTGGGTGGTGACGTTACTTCTAACCATATGTAGGGTACTTATAACCCTGACTAGAATTACTCATGAACTTCCAAGCTCACTAAACCCTCAAACCCCCGGTGCACGTGCGCACCACGCTGTTTCAGTTCTGTCCAGCTTCATCGATCGCTAAAACCCAAAACCCTAAACCCTAAACCCTAAACCCTAAATTTCAAAGCCAAAGCCGAAGAGGCAGCTTTGCTGCTCGGGTGAACTTGCGTAAAAGCCCGGGTGGGTGGGCAGGGACAGCTTTGCGCTTTACTACACAAAGGAGCTTCGGACCAAACAGTTCCTGCAGGAGCTCAGATCCCCAGCTGCGCATGTTTCTGTCCTGCGTTACTTCACCTGCAGCCTGGTTCACACCTGGGCACGTTCATGCAGCAATACTAGGTTCATTGCTGCCAAGTCACTCAGAAACATTTGCCCCAGAATTCGCTCGCTTTTCAAGCTGCTGGCCATTGTGGCTTAGAGATTTCAAAGCCAAAGCCGAAGAGGCAGCTTTGCTGCTCGAGTGAACTTGCGTAAAAGCCCACATCCCCGCCCTGGCAACGAAACTCGTGGCCGCAACTAGCAAAATTGAGGTCGGCTGTCTCAGTCAGCCTCAGAGAAGCGCAAAAGCATCAGAATGTGAATGGGCACAGATCACAGCCCGAGTATTCTGCAGCACAGCTCCAAGCTCTGCCCAAAGCTTGTCGAAGGCACGCCGCCCCAAGAGAAGCATGCTCGCGCTGAACCCGGTACCACAGAAGAGGGCGTCAATGGCCAGACTGCCGTTGCATTGAATTGCGGAGAAGTCAGCCCTGCTGCGCGCGCCTCCGGCGGCCTCTTGAAGGCCCGTCGGCGGGATTGGATTCAGAGGGAATGTAGATCAGTCTTGGTAAGAGGTCACATGCCAAACAAACAGCTGCCGTACTTCGGAGCACTCTGCGCAGAGCTCTTGCAGAGCTCCTGCCCTTGCTCACGCAGCCAATAGCAACCTTGCCAGAATCACAGGGCGTGAGTGATAACGCATCTTGCTGCTGCGGCTCGCCCACTTTAAGGCCAGAAGAACACCATGGCATTCTAAGAGGCCGGAGTGAGCAGGCTTGCGTGCCTTGCAGGAGATGAGCGTCCGAAATGCTCTTCTTTGAAGGGGAGCCTATGCTGCGTGCCACTCCTGGGCACCTCAGCACAAGCAGGCCCAGGAAGCAATCTCACATAATCTCCACGACGTTCAGCAAGCCTCCCTATCTCCTCAGTGACTTTGCGTCCACAGTCCAGCGCACAGACCCCGAAGCCAAACTCTGGCGCAGCATCACACGCCAACATTGTGTCCAAATACTGCCTGTCCAAGGACGCCGGGAGTAACGGAGCCAAAGCCAAAAACTCAAGAAGCTCGTTGAGGACCGGCTCAGGCAAGTGTTGCTGCTTCTGCTGCTCCGGGCAGGTAACGAACTTGTAGACATCGTCAAAAACACTGAACATACCCCTTTGTAGCAGACTGAACCACTGCAAGACTCCAAGTAGGGAGCTGATCGCCTTAGGGCTGGCCACAGGACTGGAAAGCAGGTCGCAGAGGGACAGCACGATGCCTCCAAGTTTCTTGCAAGCGGGCTCCACAAGAGGAGGAGAACTGCTGATGTCGCAGCCTGGCCCCGTCATGGCAGAAGACAGGCTCACATCCTTCTTGCAATTTTTTGACACACCATGTTTGACGAAGACGTGGTCCAGCCTGCGGAGCGTAGCTCGCCCTCGACGATGGTTCTTGTGGAACAACAACACATCGTCTGTGCAAACTGCGCAAAGCTCCTGCTGATGTCTCGGTAGTGCGTGGTCCAAGCTAAGGATGCAATCCTCAGCAACGCCAGCCTCCAACACACAGCCCACTGAGGTATCCTGGGCTACGCAAGACGACCAGCTGAATCCCATGGGCCACACAACATTGACAGGGAAGAGCACTGTGCGTCTAGTGAGCTTCTCCTCCCCAAGGTCGTCGGCCCAGCGTCTGATGTCCTCGAGCTTGAGGCCAAGGTTGAGCAACTCCCCCAGCCGAACCGGAGCCTGACCAAACCACTCTTGCAAAGCCTTCGGGACCTTCAAGCTGTCAAAGAAGGTGCTTGCATCCCTCTTGGACAAGAGAAGCTTTTCACCTGGGCGAACCAGCAGGTCCAGAAAGGAACTCGGATTTGCCAAGCGGTGTGGAGCCGGAGGCACAGCTGCTAAGCTAGACAAAGCAGAGCCATCCCAAATCTTGCGCTGTCTGCCTTCTGTCGACTTGGGGGCAGTTTGCCACACTGCAGCTCGCGCACGGTGAGGCGCAGATACTCCTGGCGCTCCTGACCAAGCAAAGGATCTGCGTTGACCAAGCCACTCGGGTCAGAAGCATTGGGAAAGATGGCCTCGGGCTCGACAACTAACCTCCACAGTTCCTGGCGTGCCAAGAGCGCAGGGTCACAGGTGGCTGCGGCGGACGGAAGATCAACGTCGTCTCCCCGGACCTTCTCGTAGCAAGAGCGGCCTTCCGACTCGTGCTTCGAAAAAGAGCCTGACCAGTTGAAGCTCCCCTCCCAGGCACCAGCCAGCCTGGTAAGGTGACGAGCAGTTCTCTGCATAATGTGCCGGTGGACTGCAAGCTGTGCAAAGGAACATCTGCGAGCGGAGCGAATCTCAGAAGGGTTCTTCGGCATGCCCTGGTCCAGAAAGTTCAGCGCGGCAACGCAAAGATTTGCGCACACAAGGTGCGCCTGCTCGTCTGCGCCAGCAACGCCAGTGTCCCACTTCATAATCGGGGGCAATGGAAAGATATCCTTGCCTCTACGCGTGGCACATGACTGCGGCACCTCCGAGAACAAACTCCTGTAGAAGATGGCCAAGGGCAGCCTGCAGGTGTCCAACAAGCCTTTCAAGAAATGCCCAAAAGGTGTCACCCTCGATGTCTGGTTCGTTCCATCGAATGGGTCCCGGCGCAGCAGTCTTCTCAAAGAGATTGTCAAACGGTGCCTCAGAACGCGCCTGCGGTTCCGCTGGTGCCGTGCCGGCGAACAGTGACACAGCGGGGTCTTCGCCATTTCCATTCCTGTGAAGGCGGCAAGCCAAGACCCCCAAAAATGCCACCTCACCAGCGGGGCGAAAAAGAAGCGCAGGGCCAAGCCATGACGACAGCCTTGCGCTTTACTACACAGAGGAGCTTCGGACCAAACAGTTCCTGCAGGAGCTCAGATCCCCAGCTGCGCATGTTTCTGTCCTGCGTTACTTCACCTGCAGCCTGGTTCACACCTGGGCACGTTCATGCAGCAATACTAGGTTCAACCCTAAACCCTAAACCCTAAACCCCTAAGCACTGTCTCAGCGCTGCAGAAAACTGGGATTGCTCTGAAACTAAAAACCCAGGGTCCAGGGTTTAGGGTGTAGAAGATAATTTTTAGGGTTTAGGGTTTAGGGTCTCTGAAAAGGGCCTACCGTATATCTATTACAGCACCTCTTAAACCCAATGAGGGATAATTCTGAACATCTCCACTTCAGGGCCTGCCTGTTGCCCTAAACCCTAAACCCTAAACCCTAAACCCTAAACCCTAAACCCTAAACCCTGAACCCTGAACCCTGAACCCTGAACCCTGAACCCTGAACCCTTAACCCTTGCAGCAGCAGTCTCCTTCATGGCCTCCTCCCATTTCTGCTGCAACTCCTCGGCCGTGATCCTGGCGGGATGCAAGCTGGGACGTTCCCCGCTATACTGACAGCCCTTAATCGGGATTCTAGCAACCCCAAACCCTAAACCCTAAACCCTAAACCCTGAACCCTGAATCCTAAACCCTATGCTAAACCCCATTAAGAACTGCTAGTAGAAAGGGGGAGCATCCCAGGATGCAAACTTCACTCCATCCCTGAAGCCCCCAAACTTACGCAAAAATACCGCCGACGCAATGCTTGCAAGAACTAGGTGGGGTTTAGGGTTTAGGGTTTAGGGTTTAGGGTTTAGGGTTTAGGGTTTAGGGTTTAGGGTTTAGGGTTTAGGGTTTAGGGTTTAGGGTTTAGGGTTTCGGGTATAAAATGGGGTTTCCGAAATTAGGGGTACTTTCTTAACCAATTATAGCTGTAAATATAACCATATTAAGGCACTTAAGGGACTTATAAGTGGGTTATCAGTACAGGTATAATTGGTTAATAAGTACCATGAAACTCCAAGTAGGGGTTTCCGAACTTAGGGGTACCTTGTTGCGGTCCTTATTATAAGGGAATCCTGTTTTTCGGGGGGATCTATATTGGGGGACCCCTATATTCGTAAACTCAAAATTGGGTTTAGCGTTTAGGGTTTAAGACAGGCACGAACGAGAACATAAACACTTCTTGGGCACGGAGTCAGTTTTTGGGGTGCCGAATTGGCTTGCGATATTCAACTCACCATAAGACAAGGTGGCTCACAAAAGAGAGAAGCTACGACAAGGGCCTAGCTAGGCAAACGTACCTGCGAACGTGGAAGATGCTAGCCGGAGAAAAGTCCCCAAAATGTCAGATTGCAAGCAGTCGTTCAGCGTTCAGAACAGAATGAAGACCACGCAAACATGTTGAAGTTGGATTGGTGTAGGGTATATAGGGTTTAGGCATTGAAATAGGGCAAGCGGACACAAAAAACTGATTGCTTACGCTCACCAGCGAGCAATGCAAGCAGTGAGTCGCATGAACGACTCGCTGCGCTTCTTCGCAGAAAAAATCCGAAACCCTAAACCCCAAACCCTAAACCCTAATGGCAGCAGCAGATGATCAACCGATCACCTGCAGTTGCGAATGCAAGCCCCCCCCCCCCCCCCCCAGATCAAAAAACTACCTACACCCCAATAAAGACAAGCCCCAAAATCCTAAATTCAATATACTAGCCCTTTGTTGCTGAGTTCATAAGCCCAAAGTGTACTCACTCAGCTACTAAGAACCATAGCACATTAAACCCTGAACCCTGAACCCTGAACCCTAAACCCTAAGCCCTAAACTCCAAGAAAGCGATCAGAAGCAAGGGTAAACCCATGCACGAGGACCTTCCGACGACTCGGGGTTGTCTCTAATAAAACCCCTTTTCTAGGGTTTGGGGTTTGGGGTTTGGGGTTTGGGGTTTGGGGTTTGGGGTTTAGGGTTTAGGGTTTAGGGTTTAGGGTTTAGGGTGCCCCTCGTGAACCTATAGAGCACGGAACCCTTACAATGAGGATCAAAGGGACCCTATAACTTCGAGGACCTCCAAACCCTGAACCCTGGACTCTGAACCCTAAACCCTAAACCCCAAACCCCAAACCCTAAACCCCAAACCCTAAACTCTAAACCCCAACCCCTAAACCCTGCGGCAGAAGAAACACACAAAAAGCGCCAGGAGTACCCCAGGGCAGGTGCCTGAGACGTGAGAAACTGCACCACCTTCTTCATGGACGGGTCCTGGAGCGAAGCTTTTCCTTGGGGTTCTCAGGGTTGTTTTGGGTGTCTGTTGGACTTGCTTAGAATTCTTGTAAGGGCTTGTCTAGGGTTTAGGGTTTGGGGGCTTAAGGAACGCGCGATTATAATAATATTGTAAGCGTGAAAGAGACCAGTGAAGTGAACATAAGATTCATGCATTTAGTACGTTCTCACTGTGCTCATGAACTAGCCCGTACAATAAGGCTTGGGATTCACTCCGTTCATAATTTTATTGCATTTCACGCGCTCCTTTCTTTCGCTTGTAAATGCAATACAATTATTCTCTTCGTCTGTCATTCACTGGTCCAGAAGTTACGGTCATAATGGTAGATCTGTGGTGAAAGAGAGAAAACCTCATGATGTTACCCTTGGGATAGAAGCTTGGAGAACGAGGAGAGAGCGTACGAACGGTTAGACCAAGATTGTAGGTGGAAAAGGTACTAACAGAGAGTGGTAATTCCTAGAGTCAATGGTCAATCAATCTCATGACACCTTAACTGCCCCTTTGAATCAGCCCCAGAGTACCCCCTTAATAATAGTATAAACGAAGGTAATGAAAGCACGCTTCGTTTATAATATTATTAAAGGGGCCCTTTTCTCTCTTCGTACGTACAGGTTGTTTAGGCACGCATTGAGATCTTTTAAGGTTTTTGGGGATCTTCTCGGGTTACAAGGTTGCAAAACCCTAAACCCTAAACCCTCAACCCTAAACCCTAAACCCTGGATCTCAGAGCAAGTGGTGGTCGCATACGCGAATTTCAAGTTTTTAGGGATCTGGAGTCCGAAATCGGGGGGCTGGGGTTTCGGGTTTCGGGTTCAGGGTCTAGGGTTGGTTTCAAAAGAGCTCTCTGCTAGTTCTTTGTAGGAAGCTGGGGGAACTCCCCGTGCCCTAAGCCCTTGAAGGCTTCAGAGGCTTGATCGGGCATTTCCGTTATTCTTTCCTTGTTGACGAACTGCTTGTGTGTTGGTAGAAATCACCTGTTCCCACAAATGACCCTAGATCTTCCTCTAAACCCGAAACCCTAACCCCTAGACCCTAAACCCTCAACCCTAAACCCGAAAACCCATAAACCCTAAACCCCTAAACCCGAAACCCCAAACAGCTTGCCAGAAGGACCTGCGGATCAAACAACACTTCGTTATCGCGCCCGGGGTTTCAGAAAATCCGAAACCCTAAGCCCGAAACCCTCATTCCAGGAAAAGTCACTTTGTTTACCCTCTTCCCTTTTTTTTGTGGGGGGGGGGGGGGGGGGGGAAGGCCTGGACAGGATAACGGTTACAGTCTGTCGGAGGTAGGTTCCAAGGGGGCTCCAAGTTTGGAAAAGACAGAAGCAAACACCCGAAAGCCCTAAATCCTAAACCCTAAACCCGACAACCCTGCACCCGAACCCTTAACCCGAAAGCCTACACCCCAAACCCCTAAACCCCTAAACCCCTAAACCCCTAAACCCCTAAACCCCTAAACCCCTAAACCCCTAAACCCCTAAACCCCTAAACCCCTAAACCCCCCTAAACTCCCCAAACCACCCTAAACCAACCTAAACCCTAAACCCTAAACCCATTGGATCATCGTCCTTCTTCGGTTTGGAGAGCTTCTTCGGCATGTCGCCGTTGGCCTCACTTGCCACTTTCCGCAGGGTTTAGGGTTTAGGGTTTAGGGTTTAGGGTTTAGGGTTTAGGGTTTGAGGTTTAGGGTTTAGAGTTTAGGGATACAGGCTTGTAAAGGGCCACCCCCCCCCCCCCCCCCGCATTTCGGGTTTAGGGCCTGGGGCCTAGGGCCTGCCTTCTGTTTCTATCCCTAAACCCTAAACCCTAAACCCTAAACCCTAAACCCTAAACCCTAAACCCTAAACCCTAAACTAACTGCTGGACAGCGGCAGGAACCCAGTACCACTCCGAGTGCGCTGCGTACCTGCCAGGGAGCCGGCGACGTGTGGGGGTTTAGGGTTTAGGGTTTAGGGGTTTAGGGTTTAGGGTTTAGGGTTTAGGGATCCCCCTTATCAGAAGGACCCCAATAAGGAACCCCGAATATCGTACACCCCCCATGCGGTTTGGGGTTTATTGGGTTGGGGTTTAGGGTTTAAGGCTTGCTAAGGGTTTAGGATTGAAGGTTTAGGGTTTAGATTTCGTGGGTTGAGGGTTTGTTTTTTAGGGTTTTAGGGCTCTGCTTCCTATTAATGCCTCTGTTACAGAACCATCATAGAAAGGGCTAGACTTTCACATAAACCAGCCCTCCCCCCCCCCCCCCAAACCCTAATCCCTAAACCCTGAATCCCGCTGTTGCCGTGGGCCTGTCGCGCGGAAAATCCTCTGGAGGGAGATAGTTTGTCGCCGTATCATAGCCCGCGACCTGGCAAAGGACCAGAACTAGCAGTTTAGGGTTTAGGGTTTGGAGGGTTTAGGGTTCAGGGTTAGGCTTTGGGGTTTAGATTTCGGGGGTTTCGTATTTAAGGTTTAAGGTTTAGGGTTCAGGCCCATGAAGCCCTCTGAAAAGACTGCACCAGATGTCTCCTACATTCAGCCACAAGAACTCCCTGGAGAACAAGATGTGCTTGTTGCTCCTTTCGTCGCCGTTGCTCGTCGGCAGTTTTGGCGCCTTTGGTATGGAGACGAGCGATTTCACCCACCCACATTTCATGATTTTCCCTACCACCGCCCTCTAGACTACCTCGCCTAGGTTCCAACTTTAATTGGGGTAGTATAGAGGGGGGCCCTAAACCCTAAACCCTAAACCCTAAACCCTAAACCCTAAACCCTAAACCCTAAACCCTGGGGGGGTAGTAGGGGAACCCATGAACCTTGCAGCCTCTCCCCTGAGGCTGGGGTGCTTAAGCTCTGCGCCTTTGGTAGCTCGGGTGCCACTTTGAAAAATCGCTTACAGCACAGTTGGCTGCACTTAGGAGGGCAGCTAGAAATTAAAATCTTTACTAAACCCTAAACCCTAAACCCTAAACCCTAAACCGCTGCCTGACTAGGAAACCCCATAATCCCAAAAAGGCCCAAGGATCTAAAGTTACAGCAAAGCACCACCGAAGAACAGGCCTCGGTGCAATTGCTAGGTTCCCCAGAAACTCCATCATCACTAGGGCACCCTTTTTACCAGTCAGTTCAAATAAGGACCCCCCCCCCCCCCCCCCCCACACAAAAAACAAAACACACACACACACACACACACAAAAAAAACACACACACACACACACACAAAGGGAACAAGGGTCTTAACTGGCAGACCTGGAATGGCATTGCACCCCCCCAAAACACAAAGGGAATACAAATTGGCATTGCAAAATCTAGGAGATCGAGCCGCGGTGGGGGCAGGTTGTGTGTGGCCGGCTGGGTCGATGAGGGACACAGCGATCCAGGTCACCAAGTGTTTTGTCTAAACCCTAAACCCTAAACCCTAAACCCTGAACCTTGCAAGCACAAGCACCTAGCTTGCTTCTCTCACTGGACGAAACTCCGCTTCTGACCTGGGACGATCCTGAGCCGCCAAAGCCCAACTCCAGAACCCTCTGCGCGCATTCAACGTCGAGCAAGAAATCCAGCCTGAACCCTAAAAACACGATGAGCCTTGTAAACCCTGTAGCCTAAGCCATCTATACCCATTTTTCAACCCTATAAACCCCAAATCCCAAATCCTTGAACCCTAAACCCTAAACCCGAAACCCTAAACCCTAAACCCGAAACCCTAACCCCAAACCCAAAACCCTAATCCCGAAACCCAAGCGTGGCTCTGGCCACAGTGAGCTTCGATGCATACGGCTCAAGAACCTTCGCCAGATTCTCCGCCTCACGCTGTGCCCGTCACTTGCTTGGGCCTATTCAAGGTATCTTCGGGTGTTTAGGGTTTAGGCTTCGGGTTTAGGGTTTAGGGTTTGGGGTTTTGGGTTTAGGGAAGCAAGACAAAAGTATCAAGCAATTTTGTAGGGGTTTGTGGGGCATATTTAAGTTGCACATGAAGGCTTGGGGTCTAAGGGTCTAACTATGTGCTTAGAATGGGAATTTGGTGTAGAGCCGGTACTTATTTTGGAGTTTCTAAATTTACAGTAGGGCAACCAGGATTACAGTATCTTTGGGTGTTTTGTATACTCAATGGGTGCCAGTAGTTTAGGGTTTAGGGTTCGTGTATTGCGACAGCAAGGTCGACTGCAAGGTACTACGGCGATCAGCAGGGTTAAGGGTTTAGGGTTTAAGGGAGATTGGTTGCAACATGTCGCCACGTTGACGCTCAAAACACGTAAATGCCTCCCTTCATGCGAGGGCATCGAGCCCTTCAGAAACATCTTTTGCCGCAACGCAAACTGTAGGGTGCCTCCAGATTCCCGGTCTATGGGACAGTCTCTCTCAGAAGTGAATAAGTACAATCAAACTGATGGTTAAAAGAGCAATGATAATAATCACAAGAAAAAACCATCTTGTCAAGAATAAACAATAACTATACAGTATCAACAATAAACAATACAAGTAATCATAGCACTATAAACCATATTCCTCTTCACACTAGCACTAGTCGTGTGTCGTGCTTGTGTGCGTGGTTGGCTAAAGTGCGTGTGCCGGTAGCTGGTTGGCTACCCAAACCCAAACCCCCGGGAGGAGCCAAAAAGTAGTAGATCCCATTAAAGGTTCCTAAGAATGACCCAATAGTAGTATAGCTTGGGATGTTCCTGCTCATACTTGCCGGTTCTTAATATGGATCATAGTACCCCCCCAATTAGAATGCCTATCAAGGACTCTTAGTATAAGGGGGAACACACCAACTTACACTCTATAAACCCTAAACCCTAAACCCTCAATCCTTAATCCCTTTCTACCCTGCGGACTACGTACAGGGTACTATTTGGGGAATGTGGGGGGTTCTACCTTTTCAGATCCTCCCGAGGGTCTGGGCAACGCCCCGGGATCGGGTTCGGGGCTTTAGGTCTAGGGATTTTAGAGATCCTGAACCCCAAACCCTAAACCCCAAACCCTAAACCCTAAACCCCAAACCCCAAACCCTAAACCCTAAACCCTAAGGGCGCTTGCCTCCTTCAGTTTCCCTTCATGGTCGGTGCGGTACTTCCCGAAGACTTCCAGCAGAAGGTCCCTGCGTGGATGGGCTGAGGAGGCAAAAGGAACCGGGAACTCAGAATAGGGTTTAGGGTTTAGGGTTTAGTGTTTAGGGTTTAGGGTTAGGGTTTAGGGTTAGGGTTTAGGGTTTAGGGTTTAGGGTTTAGGGTTTAGGGTTTAGGGTTTAGGGTTTAGGGTTTAGGGTTTAGGGTTTAGGGTTTAGGGTTTATAAGGGGAAAACACATCAGGATGGCCGAAGAGCAGGATGGCCGGGGAACTTCGACAAAGACTCGGGATACCAACGGGCCGAGACGAAGCTCGACGAAGGCCGGAGGGCCGGGCGAAGGTTCGACGAAGGCCGGGAGGTTCGACGAAGGGGGAGGGGGTTCGACTAAGGCCGATACAAAAGGCCAAGACAAAGCCCGAAAAAAAACGCGAAGGTTCGACGAAGGCTAAATGAAGGCCGGAGGTTCGACGAAGGCTACAAGGGCCGGGAGGGGGGTTCGACGAAGGCCAAGAGTTTCGACGAAGGCTAGGAGAGTTCGACGGCCTTTGCCGAAGGCTGTGTGCCATCCGCCCCCATACGCCGTCCTGATCGGTTTGCCCCTGAGTTTAGGGTTTAGGCTTTAGGGTTTAGCGATTTGGTGCGTGAGAATTTCAGAACCTGAGTTTCAGAAAAACAGCACGTAGAACACTACGAGTGGCCCCAGATAAGGCTCTGCTACAGTTATCCGACTAGTACCCTACTTTCAGGGACGCATGAGGCGGCGATAGCCATGTATTTGGGGGGAGGGCGTGCTTCTACCCCTCGTCTCCACCGCGGTGGTGCGCTTCTCGCTCAGGGTCCGGTTGCTCAATCCACACATGCCTTGTTCCCGGCTTCGCGTCCGGTTGCTCGCGCCGGACACGGCTTGTTCGAGGGTCTTCGTGCTGGTGCTCACTCCACACACGGCTTCTTCCAGTTTCTTTGTGCGGGTGCTCGCTCCGGACATGGCTTGTTCGAGGGTCTGTGTGCGGGTGCCCACTAGAGCAACGTTGACAAGACAGCATCTAGCCCTCTTTAAACCTTAGGGTTTAGGGTTTAGGGTTTAGGGTTTAGGGTTTAGGGTTTAGGGTTTAGGAAGTCGCACCAGGGTCTCAAACCCTAAACCCTAAACGATGAACCCTAAACGATGAACCCTAAACCCTAAACGATGAACCCTAAACCCTAAACCCTAACCCCTAAAGCCTAAGTCGGATCAAACGCTGCATTCTCCGCTTAGGGTTTAGGGTTTAGGGTTTAGGGTTTAGGGTTTAGGGTTTAGGGTTTAGGGTTTAGGGCTTAGGGTTTAGGGTTTAGGGTCTAGGGTTTCTGGAGCTTCAGGGTACTGCGGCTTCGGGGCTTCATGGCGACCTAGGGTTTTGGGTTTAGGGTTTAGGGTTTACGGATGAGGGTTTTAAATATCTACTTGGAGATCCAGGGTACCTAGTAACCCATTCTAAGTGTACTGTAGTTAGAACCCACATACAAGCCCCTGAAGTACCCGAATGGGTTGATGGTTAGATTATAAGCGCAGTCACACTTGGGGTACTAGGTACCCTGAACCTCCAGGTAGATATTTAAAACCCTAAGCCCTAAGCCCCAAACCCCAAACCCTAAACCCTAAACCCTAAACCCTAAACCCTAAACCCTGAACCCTAAACCCTAAACCCTAAACCCTAAACCCTAAACCCTGAACCCTAGACCCTAGACCCTTAAGGTTGTACCCTTGGGCTTGGGGTCGCTTTCTAAGGATCCCAAAGTTAATATAGGGCCCACCCTAACCCTAAACCCTCAACCCTAAACCCTGAACCCATATGAGGAGTATATTAGGGGAACCTTGAGGGGCACAACCCTAAGGGTAGCCAAAGTGCATTGTGAGAAGGGCCTTTTGGTTTAGGGTTTAGGGTTTAGGGTTTAGGGTTTAGGGTTTAGGGTTGAGGGTTGAGGGTTGAGGGTTGAGGGTTGAGGGTTGAGGGTTGAGGGTGGTTCCGCGGCTCGCTTTTTGTTGTCCACTCTGGAACAAAGGCATTCTCGCTTGGGGGCTGTTCTCAACTAGAGGCCCTTTCGCGGAACACTTGCCTTGGTAGCCCAGTAGCCATGTTATAATAAAGGGTACCATAGGGTAGCCTTTTGGGAAAAGGGTACCACAGAGGACCTAAACCTTCAACCCCAAACCCTAAACCCGAAACCCTAAATCCTAGACCCTGAACCCTAACCCCTAACCCCTAACCCCTAACCCCTAAACCCTAAACCCTAAACCCTAAACCCTAAACCCTAAACCCTAAACCCCAATTCAGAACACCCCCCCTCACTTGCAGAGCGACCCAGCACTTGCTTGGGAGCTCGGCAGGGTCGCTGAATTTTGCTTTGGAACATGAACACGACTGGATCAGGGATCCTAGGCCACCCGGCGCCCTGAGCAGGTTTAGGGTTCATGGTTTAGGGTTTCTAGGGTTTAGGGTCTAGGGTTTGGGGTTTAGGGTTTAGGGTATACTCTCAAGCAAGTGCTGGGTCGCTCTGCAAGTGAGGGGGGGGGGGGGGGGGGGTGTTCTGAATTGGGGTTTAGGGTTTAGGGTTTAGGGTTTAGGGTTTAGGGTTTAGGGTTTAGGGTTTAGGGTTTAGGGTTTAGGGTTTAGGGTTTGAGGTTTAGGGTTTAGGGTTTAGGGTTTAGGGTTTAGGGTTTAGGGTTTAGGGTTTAGGGTTTAGGCATGTTCTTGTTGTTGGGTCTATAGTTTATCGGTGCTGGTGAGAACTTTGGACCGGGAAAGACCAATCCTACGATGGACTTCCTTGCCACACTTGCCTGGTGCCTGTACACTGCTTCGACTGGTTCGTTAATGAAGCCAGAAAACAAGCCAGAGAAAAGCAGCATCGCACAAGCACGGCAACCGTGGATCTAAACGCTACACCCTGCACCTTCTAAAGCCCTAAGCCCCCATGGGGGAGTAACCCCCAAATGTCCGGACCCCCCTCACATGTCACATTGAAAAGGAGAGTGCTGCACGGGAGAAGCGGCTACCCTCCCTAGCTGACACTCACCTAAACCCCAAACCCCAAACCCTAAACCGCAGGCTCCCATCTAGCCTAATGTGAAGGTCGGGGTGGTTCTCAAAATTCGGGTCCCCTTTGGAGGTCCTTACTCTAAGGGTGCCGTACTTCATAGGGTACCCAAGACGAAAGGGACCCCAATTTAGGGAACCGCCCCTACACCCAAAAGCCTGAACCCTTTAAGGGCATAGGGTACGCATGATTATCATGAGGTTTTCCGGTGCCTTACCCAACGTTGATGCCCGTAATGGCCAACGACGATTTTTCTTCTGACACTTTCCAGTCCTAGCAAGCACAGTATCGAGCAAGGGCTTCAGAGTGATCCCCAGAGGAGAACCCCCTCTACTTCATCAGCACATCACGTCGTCGTCGGTGTCGTCCTCCTCGCGCGCCGGCCCTGAACCCTAAACCCTAAACCCTAAACCAAAGGCACCTGCCCAAACTCTCAGCCCTGCATCCCCCTTTTACCTAAACCCTAAACCCTAAACAAGCCCTAAACCCCTTTTAGCCCCTAGGTAAGCCCGAAACCCCACAAATCTCCCTGAAGACAAGAACTCCGGCAATCAGAGACCAAGGCCTTGGAAGAGGCTTTGCGCTTTACGTAGATTTAGGGTTCAGGGTTCGAGGCTCTGGGGCGTAGGGGTTTAAGGGTTTAGGGTTGAAGGTTTAAGGTTGAGGGTTGAGGGTTGGGTTTCCTAGTGGCAAGGAGCCATGCTACAATGCCGGGAAAACACAGGACCCTACACGCAGGACAGGCCGTGGCGTAAGCGTCAAAAGCATCCTTGACCCCTCAACCCCTAAACCCCGACACCCCAAAACCCGATAAACCTTAAACCCTAAACCCGAAACCCTAAAACCCCAAACCCTATAAACCTTAAACCCTAAACCCCTAAATAAACCCGAAACCCGAAACCCTAAACCCTAAACTCGAAACCCTAAACCCGAAACCCTAAGCCATAAACCGGAAACCCGAAACCCCCAAACCCTAAACCCTAAAACCGAAACCCCAAACCCTAAACCCCCAAAATCCTAAACCCTAAGAAGCGCTGTCTCGGAGACCTCCGAGCTGGTGTGGATTTCTGTGGCCGCCTTTCGCGCGGAGGGGGCTTTAGGGCTTAGGGCTTACCGTTTAGGGGTTTAGGGTTTAGGGGTTTAGGGTTTAGGGTTTGGGGTTTATATAGGGTTTAGAAGGTTTATAGGGTTTATAGGGTTTATAGGGTTTATAGGGTTTAGGGTTTAGGCTTTAGGGCTAGTGGTGGGAATCGCCTGCGAGCAGCCTGGTAGGCTAGAAACCCTTCGCTGCGGGGCATCTCTCGTGGGCCCGATGGCGAGTAACTTCGCGAGCTCAATTGCCGCATCTGAGTCGTTTTAGAGTTTAGGCTTCGCGGTTTAGGGTTTAGGGTTTAGGGTGTAGGGTTTAGGGGTTAGGGTTTAGGGGTTAGGGTTCCTCACCACAAAGGAACCCCCTAAACTGCTAAACCCCTACACCCCCCCTCCCCCTTCTAAAGCCTCAAAATGCCCAAACCCCTCTACAGGGTGGGGCCCCCTTACTATACTAACTGTAGTTAAGGGACTTATAACCTAACTTAGGGTCCTTATAACCCAATTTAGGGCCCTTATAACTCTACTTATAACTAGGGGCCCCACCCTGTAGCAGCTGCGGCGGCCACGTTGTGGGGAAGACCCGGGGAGGTTGGGCTTATGGAGGTTTGGGAATGTACGCGTTTTAGGGCTTAGGGGCTTCTGGGGCTTACGGTTTTTTACTGTATAAGGGTTTAGTATGTCGGGGCTTTAGGGGCTCTGGTGCTTTAAGGCTTTTCGAGCTTCAGGAGTTCTAGGTTTACAGAATTGAGTTGGGCGGGTTACTTGTTCGGGGGCCTTGTCCACGAAGCAGGCGTCAAGACCCCCAGAAACCCTAACACCTAAACCCCCAAAAAACAAGAAACGCCGAAACCTTGAACTCCAAACTATAAACCCTGCAAACCCTATAAGCCCTGTAAACCCTATACAGGAAAACCTAGATGATCCCTATAAACCCTGAACCCCAACGGCCCCTTGCTTCCGCAAAGCCCTTAGACCCCTTGGCCCTCTCAACCCTACCAAACCCCTCAACCCTCAACCCTCAACCCGCAAGCCTAAACCCTAAACCCTAAACCCTAAACCCTAAACCCTAAACCCTAAACCCCACACCCCGAACCCCGAAGCCTTTCAAACCCAAAACTCCCCGAACACCCCCAAGCTCCACTCGCCTGGAGTTTGGCAGCACGCCTTGGGGAATGGCTTTTAAGGTTTAGGGTTTAGGGTTAAGGGTTTAAGGGTTTAGGGTTTAGGTGTCCGGGACATTCGATGCGATGTTCTCATTGAGGGTTTCCCTTTCTTGAGGATGGACCTTGACGGGGCCAAGCTTTCGTAGCCCTAAACCCTCAGCCCTGAGCCCTATAAGCCCTAACTAAGCCCTGCTTAAGCCCTAAGCCCTGGGATTGCCCAAAATAGGGGGTACCCAAGATATGTTCCAAAAAGGTAGACATCCTGGCAAATCCCTAAACCCTAAACCCTAAACCCTAAGCCCTAAACCCCAAATCGTCCTTCGGGAGTTCATTGGACCAACTGTCGACACTCCGACGCGAAACGTCGGCATCTTGTTCGGAGCGGATCCCGTAGTGCAGGGTTTCGGGCTTAGGGCTTAAGGCTTAGGGGTTGTTTAGGGTTTAGGGTTTAGGGCTTAGGGCTTAGGAAGAGTTATCTTGGTCCGTAAGGGGGAGCATCCCAAGGTTTAGGGTTTAGGGCTTAAGGTTTAGGTTTTGGGGTTTAGGGTTTAGGGTTTAGGGTTTAGGGTTTAGGGTTTAGGGTTTAGGGTTTAGGGTTTAGGGTTTAGGGCTAGGGTTTAGGGTTTGGGGTTTAGGGTTTGGGGGTTAGGGGTGTTTAGGGTTCATTGTGGTCCCTAGAGGATTGCGGCCCGAGAGGCTCCTGCTCCACGAAGTTCATGTGAGGGCCCTGCTCGCTGCCTCTTTGTTTAGGGTGTTCAAGGTTTAGGGTTTGGGGTTTGGGGTTTAGGGTTTGGGGTTTGGGGTTTAGGGTTTGGGGTTTAGGGTTTGGGGTTTAGGGTTTAGGGTTTAGGGTTTGGGGTTTAGGGTTTAGGGCTTAGGGTTTGGGGTTTGGGGTTTTGGGTTTGGGATTTTGGGACTTTGGGTTCGGGGCTCTTTGGCGGAACGGTGCTTGGCCCAGCAACCCCGGGCTTCACTTAATTAGGGTTTAGGGTTTAGGGTTTAGGGTTTAGGGTTTAGGGTTTAGGGTTTAGGGTTTAGGGTTTAGGGTTTAGGGTTTAGGGTTTAGGGTTTCCATAGTTTAGGAGTCTACCTGGAAAATATACCGGGTTCCTCAATAGGGCTCCTGAATTTTACTAGGGTTCCTCAATTCAAGGCAAAAGCCTGACATTCTACTAGGGTTCCTTGGTTTAAGGAATCTAGCTACCAAATCCTTGCAGAACAGTCTTCAGGCGCACCCCGTAGTTCAGACGCAAAATAGTGCCTAAGCCCGTCAACCATGAAGGGGCCCGCCCCGCAACATTTCGCTCCCATTTATCGTGTTGAAGTTTTCGCGTTCCTAGTAGTGGTAGACCATGGTCCAGACTCGTTTCCCTCACTTGACGGTGGAAATTCTCCGTGAATTGCAACCAGGGACCCTACTATAGGACTAAAAAAAAAGAAAAGGGGCCTTCAATCATGGGATACTGGAGTCTCTAAGCTCGGCTGATGTTCATCCACACATCTCCCACACCCCTGTTTTAGGGTTTAGGGCAACCGCCAAGCCCAGAGCCGTATTTGGATCCCCAAGCACTCAATGAGCTTCAAACTCAGGATTTTTGCGGGCTCCTGCACATCTCTGGCTGGGGCAAGATGTTAATCCTTTGGGTTTAGGGTTTAGGGTTTAGGGTTTAGGGTTTAGGGTTTAGGGTTTCGGGTTTCGGGTTTAGGGCTTAGGGTTACTCGCCAGGAAAGAAGGCGCATAAGGATGCCTTTCTATAGGGTGATCGAATCTGGTACCAGTGAAGAAGGCAGCTGTTTCTATACTCCTCTTAGGGACTGTAGGGTTTCTCTACCTCTCTTCCGATTCTTTTCACCTCCAGCCGTCTAAAGAGCATAGTTTAAGGTTTAGGGCTACTTTTCGCACCCGAAACATCGCACGCAAGAGGGGTTGGCCCTCTAAGAAAGAGCCGCCGTTCAAGCCAGCATGGGCAAAAAGTGAAACATACCATACCCGATAAACTCATACCTAATTGGGGGCTTGCGGAACTCGGGGTACCTTCTTGGGGTCCTCACGCTAAGGGAGTCCTACTATGTGGTATCTGTGCATTGGGGGTCCCTCTATGTTCGTAAGCCCCCCACCAATTCGGACACCCTAAACCCAAACCCTAAACCCTAAACCCTAGACTCCTAAACCCTAAACCCTAAACCCTAAACCCTAAACCCTAAACCGCATCCTTGCTGATGACTTCCCGGCGCCTTCCAGGCATGTCAGGAGCGGGTCCAAGACCTCTGACGCGCAGAAGGTTTAGGGTTCAGGGTTTAGGGTTTAGGGTGTAGGGTTAGGGGCCAAAAAAAAACTACATGGCTACTTCCCAAAATAGGGTGCCCCTTGTACTCCCCAAATTCGAGCCCTAAGCCCCAAACACTACACGAGCCCTGGGCGCGTAGCTTGAGGAGATCCCACTTCAAAGAAAGCAGGCAAAACCGACACAAACCGGAACACCCAACTCAAAGGTACCCGTATTTGGGAAAGCCACCGCTTCTTGTTTGACCTGACCCTTGGGCTATATCTTAACAGATGAGACATAAGACAACTCCACAAGAAACCATCGACTCATGGGCCCCCCCACAGCGCTGGGCACGTTCATGCTCAGCATGTAGTACTTGGCCTGGGCCACAAGACATCTTACCGCCTGAATTCGGGGGATTTTCCTCAAACTGCACACGGGTCCTTACTCTGACTTGAGGAAGAATATTGGGGGGGGGGGGGGGGTTCCGAAAATCGGGGGACCTTATTGGGGTCCTTATCATAAGCCCTATACTATACTATTCTAGACGCAGGAGTAACCTTGGAACAAAAGGGTGCCCTTTTTGGTTCTAAGGAGATTGTCAGGGAACCCCAACCCTAACAAAAAGAAAATAAGCGCCTGCTTCAGGTCCTAGTTTCCCAATTACCCTCTATACTAGGTTCCCCCCTAAATAACCTTTTGGGCAGTATAAGGGAATCCTATACTATTCGGGGGGTCTATATTAGGGGTCCCTTTTTTCGTAAACTCCCGAAGTTTCCTTACTGAACGGGCATCTGGGCGTCGTGGGGAAAGGGATGGCTTAGGGTCTAGGTTTGTTTTTGGTTTAGGGTTTAGGGTTTAGGGTTTAGGGTTTAGGGTTTAGGGTTTAGGGTTTAGGGTTTAGGGTTTAGGGTTTAGGGTTTAGGGTTTAGGGTTTCGGCGAAACGGAATGTCCAACAAACAACCCCTGCGGCAGATGTCGGCACGCAGTGCCCTGGGAACTATCCCACCGCTATTACTGCCTGACGTTTGCCTGGGGGTATGATTGCAGGTTCTGGATTCTGGGTTCAGGGTTCAGGGTTTAGAGTTTAGGGCCTAAAGGTTTTAGGGTTAATGGTTTACGCCCCAAATCCTAAACCTAGGACCTGCAAAGCTTGCTGCATGTCCAGGCAAGCGTCGGCAGCCATGACGGGCACCGTCATGAACATTCCTGCCCCCGCAGCAGAGGGAGAACGCGTGGCTTTTCGGTTCGCGTGTCGAAATTGCATGAGCTTGCCGTAAAGAAGTTCAAAATCCTTAACAACCCTCAACCCTCAACCGTAAACCCTATATAGACCCTAAGCCCTAGACCCCCCCCCCCCCTTCACTTTGCACTTGGACCTTGTGATTCCAAACGCTGAGCCCATGCAAATCAGGCTTTGCACCTCTTCCTCATAGGAAGCTCGGGATCTATAGGTGTATCACCGTTTGGGGGTTCCTATAGGAAAACTATATGGGGACCATACACGGGATAATATTCGTATAGTAACTATTCTGACCCATCTATTCTCCCCTATATTTGACTTCCTGCAAGGGAGGATCACACGGGGAACCTGATTTCGACAAAACTCTCCCGAAAACCCGTCAGTGCAACATCCCTCAGCACCACCCGAAGACCTGGCGTGTCATGCCCATCAGGGTTTAGGGTTTAGGGTTTAGGGTTCCTGGCCTGTCATGCCCATCAGGGTCTGAAATAACATCATCAGCGCTAGCATGATGACCTCGGCGCTGATGCAGTCGCTGTCTTAGGGTAGGTTGAGGGTTTAGGGTTTAGGGTTTAAGGGTTTAGGGTTTAGGGTTGAGCGTTTAGGTTTTGGGTTGAGGGTTCAGGGTTTAGGTTCAGGATTTAGGGTTTAGGGGTTACATGGTCCATGAAAATGCGCCCCTTAATTGGGGGCCCCGTACTTGCAACACTACCTCAGGACCCTTTAAATAAAGAAGGGCATGGACCATCTGAAGGGACTTTCGGGGTCAGACTGGCCACTTAGAGGGGCTTGGCTGCATTCGGGTCTGCGCGGAATTTTGGGCACCAACCGTGCAGACTCCTGTTTGGGCTCCCTTCCCGGCGGCAACACCACCACTTGTAACCGCGTGTTTTGCGTCACCTGTGAGCACGTGTTTTGCGGCCACGTATGATTACGGGGTGCTGTCACTTGTGACCACATTGGAACCCTAAACCCTGTAAACACTAAACCCTGAAGAGCCCTTCTTGGGCTGGTTTCGGGCAACGCGAAGTCCGAATCTTTTTGCATTTGCAGGTCCCCGTTGGCAGTTTCGAGCCGCGCATCAAGAAAAGAACCTGCGCAGCTCCAGCAATGTAGACTCTAATGTAGAGCCTATGAAAGCCATACAGGCCGTACATCCCTGGCAAACCCTAGCAGCCCTACACACACCCCTTGAACTTTAAACCCTAAACCCTAAACCCTAAACCCTAAACCCGAAACCCCAAACCCCAAACCCCAAACCCTAAACCCTAAACCCTAAACCCTAAACCCCAAACCCTAAACCCTAAACCCCTTAAACCCGGAATTCTTGAGCTGCAGCTCTCCCCTCTGAGGCGCCCCGGCAGGATGCATCCGCATCAGGTCGCCCCCGGACTTGGCGTACAGCTGCACCTGCACAGTCCACTCAGGGTTTAGGGTTTAGGGTTTAGGGTTTAGGGTTTGGGGTTAGGGTTTAGGGTTCAGGGTCTGCACCTGCAGTGTCCACCGGGTTGCCGAAAGCATTATACTTGCTCCTAAGCCTTAAACCCTAAATCCGCGCCCTGAAACTTAAGGCCCCCCCCCCCAAAAAACACACACACACACACACACGTTGACTTGTCTGGAACTGATGAGACGGACATTCGACTGGACAACATCAAGCATAGTCAGTGACTATCGTCGTCATTGTTTGGGCTAGGTTTCAGGCCCCAGATCAGACCACAGGAATGATCGTTGAGATGCGGGTTCTGTCCCTTGTCTCGTCGTCGTGCCAGACACCAGGAATGGCATATGTTGTCGTCTGCGAAGTGCAATGCTGACGACAACAATGTTGTGGACTTTGGCAGCCTCCATAAGCTTGAGCAGCTTCAATGTTTCATCTTTACCAAGAGCGTATGTGCAGCTGGCAGACCTCCTTACGAAATTATCAGCGCTACTCTCTGAAGTCTCTTTGTGGGAAAGCATACTGCGCCATCAACAAGTTCATCGCGACTTGCCATGCTCGCACTAGTATGTCACATGTGCTGAAGAGAACATCTTTCGCCAAGAAGACAAGAAGCTTCTAAACAAAATAAAAATACACATTCTTTCCCAACTTTTACTCTGCAGCAAGCCGCACGTAACAACATGTAACACGTTGCGGGGATGAGGTTTCTGTCCCCGTTGAGGATACCAGCTGCGGACGCAACCACCCAAGTACTCCTCATAGCAGGTACGTTTGCACGTCTGCTACTCATGGTCTTCGTTGGTCCCAGCATGAGTAGCAGATCTGGGACCCCCTGCATGAAATCGAAAAACGGGCGTGACTCCAATCCTGCATGTACAGCAGGTTACACACACATCATAAAACCTAATAGGCGGCTACAATTGCGGTACGTAAGCCATGCGTTCGTTAGGCTCATCTAGCACATGTGTGCATGAACATGAATATTGACCTGGCTTAGGGACGAAGGATGTAAGAACAGAGTGTACACTGTATGGTCAGTTCTCTACATCTCGGAGCTTCGCGTCCAGCGAGCTAGCCTTTGGACCCCACAGGGCTCAAGTTGCCCCACTAAGTATAGGAACACCAGTGGAAAAGTGGGGATAAAGGGTGTAGGGGTTTAGTGTTTAGGGGTTTTGCGGTGAGCCTTTTCTCAAAGCTCTAAGGAACACAGCGGGTGCCTGTTTCTTGCATGATGGGGGCGAGAAGAGAGCCCCTAACTCCACAAACTCGAAAACTGGGGCTGCTGCTAAGGACTTCAACTCAGCTACCATACTAAGTACGATATTGTGTACTTCTTTATGGCAACTCAATGTTAAGATCCTTAACAAGAGCCCCCCTCCCCCCTTGAAAAATTGTGTACACATATATATATATATATACATATATGTATATATACACACATACATACTCATAAACACAAAAAACAAGAATCATAAACAACTAGGAATGCTGTGAAAATGACCAAAGGAACAAAGCGAGTTATTTGCAAGACCGTACTCCCAGGTTCCAGGGCGCTTGTACGTAGGGTTTAGGCTCGGGGATTTTAGGGTTTGGGGTTTAGGGTTTAGCCACTTAGATCTATGTCGGGTTTAGGCTTCAGGATTTAGGGTTTTGGCTTTTGCCCCCTTGTAACTTATGGTTTTCACGACCCATAACTGTAGCTGCTCGACTTTTCACCCTGCTTAGCATTTCCGCATGCACCTCCATGCATCAGCACAGCAACTTGGTAGCCCAGCAAGCATGTTATAATCAGTGCACCCTGGTTTGGGTTGGTTACTTTAAGGGAACCCATAACCGAGAAAAAGAGTAAAGGGTACCACTGGGCTTGTCGTACCCTAAACCCTAAACCCTAAACCCTAAACCCTAAACCCTAAACCCTAAACCCTAAACCCTAAACCCTAAACCGTAAACTAAACCCTAAATAACAAAAGGAACGTCCGCAACTGCCTCAATGATGTTGCCGGTGACGAACTTGAACACCAGGAACATGATGCTGAACCTCGGCGATTTGGAGGGCTTAGGGTCTAGGGTTTAGGGTGGGTCAAGCATGGTAAAGGAAGGCGAGACCACAGTACCAACCCTCGCTCCGCGCGGAACGCATGCTGCTCCGATCAATCAGATTGAACATCGTCCAAACTGAGTTACATTTACTATGCCAAAACCCAAAACCCAAAACCCAAATACCCTTCTACCCTGATACCCTAAACCCTATCACCCAAATACCCCAAACCCTAAATTGACAGCTGGAAGGGTGCAACTCTAGGGAGTCCGGGTGTATTGCCCTGAGTACCTATTTTGGCGGTCCTTATGCCTAAAACCAAAGGGGTTTAGGGTTTAGGGTTTAGGGTTTAGGGTTGGGGAGAGAAGAAATACCCATTTCTCGCGCTCCCCCTCTCAGAACCCCGGAACCCTACACCCTAAAGGCTCGCCAAGTCATGACTGTCATGAACGCGAGACTGTGGACAGCCTGCTGTGGGCTTGGGGCTTGAGTTTTGAATTTTATCTTTTTGCGACCCTAAACCCTTAGCCCTAAAGCCTGAACTCGAAACGCGAAACCCTAAACCCGGGTATCTGGTCGTGCAGGGGGAAGAGGACCAGTGCTTTGGCTCACTGCTACAAGGCTCATGCACGCCACGGTGTCGGAGATTGCAAGGGTTTAGGGTTTAGGGTTTAGGGTTTAGGGTTTAGGGTTTAGGGCTTAGGGTTTAGGGTTTAGGGTTTAGGCCACACTCCTTAATTAGAAGGCTTGATGAGTGCCGCCCGGTGCTGAGGGCCCGGCACGATTGAGTTCACAAGCCTGCCGTGCTGAGATGGGAGTGGATGATGCAAACGAAGAGTTTATGCCGGGTTTGGAGAGTATTTTCGGGTAAAAAATATAGATCTAGGGATTTAGAGGGGCATTATGTAGGGTTTAAACTTAGATTCAGGCGTTTAGAGGGTATTTTGGGTTTACATGGAGATTTAGGGCCTTCGAGAGGTATTTTGGGTTTAGATGGAGATTGAGGGGCTTCGAGAGGTATTTAGGGTTTAGATAGAGATTTAGCGGCTTCTTAGAGTATTTGGTATTTAGGGTTTCTTTGTAGGTTTATATAGGGTGCAATTCTCGGGCTTGATGGTATAAGTGCAGGGATGAGGGTTTAAAGGTTTCATTGCGGGGTTGATGGTTTGCATACAGTGCTTCGGGCGTCAGGTTGTAAGGCTTGAAGCTTGTAAGGCTTTACAGGGCTTATAGGGCGTACAGGGGCTATAGGCAGGGTACAAAAGGTTCCAGGGCTGAGAAGGGGGCTTAGAGGCAGGGTGTGTGGGGTTCTAGGGCTCAAAAGGGGTTTAAGGTTTAGGGTTTAGATGACTCCCGTGGCCAGGAGTGCTGTCGGGGGTTGTTAAGGGCTTAGGCCTTAGGGTTTAGGGTTAGGGTTTAGGTTTGAGGAGGGCTTAGGCCTCAGGCCTTAGGGCTTAGGCTTTTTTTAACAACCCTGTGCACCGGGTTGGGGGTTTAGGGGTTATGGTTTAGGAACCTTAAAACAACGAAACCCTAACGTTTGGGGATCTTCTGGATGCCATCTGGACCTGGATTTTGGGAGCTGCGGTTTGGTTCTCAACGAGGCACAAAAGAACAGAGTACGGAAATCCAAAGAGGCCTCCTTGATCTAGAACACCTCCAGCCCTCCTAAACCCCACACCCCTCAAACCCCCCCCCCCTCCCCCCCTCCCCCCCTCCACCACCCCCCCTGCCCCAACCCCAAACCCTAATCCTAAACACTGAGAAGTCGCATTGGTAACAAAGCACAGAGGGGGCCTCTCGTGCATTGTCAAGTTCCCGTCCAGAACGATGAGGGGCAGCATGATGACGAAGCAGACCTGGATTATGGTCAAACTTTGAGGTTCATGGGTACTTCTGAGTGGGGTCATAAGCGGGGCAACGATGGTTATAACCTTAATCCGTGTGCTTATAACCCCACTTATAAGTACCCCCAAACCCTAGACCCTAGACCCTCAACCCTAAACCCTGCCTCTAAGTACCCATGAACCTTCAAGTAGGGTTCAGAGCTTAGGCTGGCTTCGAACCCCCCTGCACAGAAGCCGAACTTTAAGGTGTACCTCGGGGCCTAAGATTCAGTTATTTAGGGTTTGGGGGTTTGGGGGTTCGGAATAATTACTAACATTTATATGTGCGTATATATATATATACATATATACATATACACATACATATACATATTTGTATTGATGTTTGTATTTACACATTATTCCCGACGATATTAATCCCCAAAACCATTTTCGAATTATTAGTGCGCCAATGGTATGTTTAGGATTCATATATTGATAGAATAGATACTTGGCTTCTTTGTATGGGACCTTGAATGGGGTCCCCTTAGATACCCTTGAAAAACCCTCTAAAACCCAAGGGCCCATACTTCAGAACCCTTTGAAGAAGACGAGGGACCACATTGAGTGACCATAAAACTACCCTTGTAGAAATATGGCAGCTATACACACCTTATATACCCTTGAAAAACCCTCTAAAACCCAAGGGCCCATAGTTCAGAACCCTTTGAAGAAGAATGTATGGCAGCTATACAGGACTAGGACTACGAGGTTGAGCCAGTGCAGCCTCGGCGCAATCGGACCCACCTGTGCAGAAGAGGGTTTAGGGTTTAGGGTTTAGGTTTAGGGTTTAGGGTTTAGGGTCTGGGTCCGAGTTGTCGTGGGCTGCCTAAGAACCCTGCAATGGCATTGTGGAAACACAAAACCTGCAACAAGGTAGGATTCGGGGTCCATGGTGTTGAGGTTCTCATCACGGGGGGCCGAAACCCTAAATTAAACCCTAAACCCTAAACTCTAAACCCTAAACTCTAAACCCTAAACCCTAAACCCTAATCCCTAAACCCTAAACCCAAACCCTAAACCCTAAAGACAGCAGAAGGCCTCGGGGATGTAATTGAGGAAGAAAGCGACCAAGAAGAAGATCGCCCACCTGCATCTAGGGCTTTAGGGTTTAGGGCTTAGGTTTAGGGTTTTGGGTTTCCCTGGGTAGGGGATCAAAAAAATTTATTTGGGATCAAAAAATAATGTATTTCTAGGCGGATCAAAAAAAACTTATTTGGGATCAAAAAATAATTTACTGAAGGCTTCGAAGGCTTCTTGCAAGCGGAACGGAGGCTGTAAACGCTCAGAAATGCAGCAGTTCTGGCCGTTCGCAAGCTCTAAATACCGAAAAAACACAGCATTTTTGCGCATTTCAGAGTTTCCAGAGAGGCTGCAGAACTTTTTGTGGCAGCAGTTCTGCGCTTTCAGAGGCTGGAAATACTGTACACTGCAGCATTTCTGAGCTTCCAGGGGCTGCAAATACGGAAAATAGCAGCATTTCTGCGATTTCAGAGGCTGGAAATACTGTAATTAAATAGCATATCTACTATTGTATATTATTGTAATTTTCTGTACACTTTTTTATATTGTTGTATGTCTTGCTGTACATCTTTTGTATATTTTTGAAAAATATTGTATATTATGGGTGTATATTATTGTACATTTTTGCATATTTTTGTATATGATTGTATATTGTTGTCTATTCTTGAATATTATTGTCAATTACTGAAAATTATTGTAAGTTATTCTTTTTTACGTGTATATTGCTGCATATTCTTGTACATACTTGCATATTGTTGCATAATTGTGTATTATTGTATATTATTGCATCGTTTTGTAATATATTCTTGTATATCATTGTATCTTACTGTGTCTTCATGTCTTTTTGCAAAAAAGTGCTCGCATCAGAAGGATTCATGTGCTTTGAAGCAAGCTTGCCCGGACTAAGAAAACAGGGGGGGGGGGGGGGGGGGGGGGGGGGGGGGCAGACCCCCCATTTGCAAACACAACGCTCGCATCATTGGTTTGGAAAGGATACTCAGATGCTTTGAAGCAAGCTTGCCCTGCTTGAAGAAACAGCGGGGGGTTTGAAGGGGGGGCGCAGACCCCCCCCCCATTTGCAAACACAATGCTCGCATCATGGGTTTGGAAGGGATGCATACGAGTTGAAGAAGCTTGCCCGGCGCCAAACAAACAAGAAATATGTATTGTATAATATCAATTCTATATCAAATAGCAGTAAATATATACATATATGCTTTGCTTTTTCGATTTTATGTTTTTATGATACAAAGGTATACTCTACGATATTGTGTTCTATTCTACTCTATGCCACTATAAATATTTTGTTATATTTTGTTTTCATATATACACATATATATATATATTAACATATGATGACATGTTCTGTTTTCCTACATATCCTTTCCTGTCCTTTCATTTCCTTTCCTGTCCTTCCTTCCTTCCTTCCTTGCTTCCTTGCTTCCTTGCTTCCTTGCTTCCTTGCTTCCTTGCTTCCTTGCTTCCTTGCTTCCTTGTTTCCTTGCTTCCTTGCTTCCTTGCTTCCTTGCTTCCTTCCTTCCTTCCTTCCGTCCTTCCGCCCTTCCTTCCCTCCCTCCCTCCTTTTCTCCCTCCCTCCCTCCCCTTCCCTCTCTCCGTCGGAGGAACAGAATAAATTATTTCTTGATCCTAAATAAATTATTAATTGATCCTAAATAATTTTTTTTTGATCCGCATCCCTTAGGGTTTAGGGTTTAGGGTTTAGGGTTTAGGGCTTAGGGCTTAGGGTTTAGGATAAACCTTCCAAAAAGGGAAGAAGGGCGTACTCTTGGGATGTTCCCCCTTTCCCTAACAAACCTTACTAGGATTACAGCAGGGAATACTATACCCTAAACCTTATAAACCCTAAACCCCAAACCCCCAACCCCAAACCCTAAACCCTAAACCCTAAACCCTATCTGTTGGTATCCGATTGCGTGCTCCGCTCTGCTATGGGTCCTAGGCCTTTCGTCTTGGAATCCCAGCATCCCCCACGGGGGTTTAGGGTTTGGGGTTGAGGTTTAGGGTTTAGGGTTTAGGGTTTAGGGTTTAGGGTTTAGGGTTTAGGGTTTAGGGTTTAGGGTTTAGGGTTTAGGGTTTAGGGTTTAGGGTTTAGGGCCATGGGGCTGTTGAAACATGTTGGGAAAAGGGAGTCATGAAGGTACTTTGCCCTAACAGGTGTGTTTCACTTCGACTGTATTCGGAGACTACTTGCCAGAATCTGGAAGTTGTTGTTTTGGTGGCTTGTGTTGCTTTAAACCCTAAACCCTAAACCCTCAACCCTCAACCCTAAACCCTAAACCCTAAACCCTAAACCCTAAACCCTAAACCGTTGGATTGCGGATGCCAAAGGCCAAGACAACACCCATTCCAAAACAAAAACAACGCCTTTCCCCAGGACAAAGCTCAAAACACAGCTTGCTCTCAACAAAGAACAACACAAGTCCTTGCCTGATAAGCCCGTTCAGGGTGCAGGGTTTAAGTTTCAAGTGCCCATAAAGGAACCCACATGTTCGGAACTGGCCAAAAGTAGGCCCCCCCTGAATTTTGAGACCCTCCAAGAGTCTTAGCCTTCCTCTTGTACTACGGAGCCTTCGTGAGCCGTGCATTTAGGGTTTAGGGTTTGGGCTTTGGAGTTTGGGTTTCGGGTTTGGGCTTCAGGTTGCCACAAAATCCTGAACCCTGGATCCTGAACCCTGTAAACCCATTCAGGGTCCCTTATATTCGTAAACACCCATATAGTAACCCTAAACCCTAAACCTTAAACCCTAAACCCTAAATCCTAAACCCGAATTTCGGCCCAAAATCTTAAACCCTACAAACTCAATCCAATTCAGTTGAGCCGCAGTGGGCACTTCAGGAACAGGAGGAGGCCGCCTTTGTGAGTCTCAAGAGAAGTCAGTGTGCGCACATGTTAAGTCCGAAAATTCGGAGTTGAGGGTTTAGGAGTTTAGCTTTTAGGGCTCAGGAGTTTACGAGTTCAGATGAGTCCAGGGTCTAGGGTCTAGGGTTTAGGGCTTACGGTTCTTTAAGACCCTAAACCCTAAACCCTCAACCCTCAACCATTGATTTGAGCAACCCCTTCGCGCTGGATCTCTTCCCTGGAAGGCTAAATGAACCCTAAACTTGGGGTCATATACCCCATACTACTATAATTCCTATTAAGGTACATGAACCATAAAACCCTATTTAAACCCTGAATCCGAAAATTGGGGTTCATGTACCCTATGTTGCTAAAATTCCTATTGAAGTAATATGAACCATAAACCCTTTTAGAGTTCATCTCGTCCCCAAGGTTAGGGGCTGAGTTTAGCCGCGGGAAAAGAGGTCCAACCTATGGGCTTGGAAGAGTCTTATACTACCCAAAGAAGATCATTTCATTCTCAGCACCTGAGACTCTGGGTTCTTGCTATGAAACGTAAGCTACGCTACCATGCTGGCGCTACAAAATGACAACTGAGCTTAGCCAATTCCAACTCTAAGCCCTAACCGTACACCCTCAATGCCCTAAACCCTAAACTCTAAACCCTAAACCCTAAACCCTAAATACCGTATGTACACCTAGCCCAACACTTTCAAGCGCACCACAGTGGCGCTTACAGTCCATTGGGCCCATCGGCTCTTCTTTCGCTTGCGCAGCCTTGCTTGTCTCGCCCGAATTCGCATTTGCAGATTTAGGGTTTAGGGTTTAGGGTTTGGGGTTTGGGGTTTAGGGTTTAGGGTTTAGGGTTTGGGGATTCAGGGATTTAGGGTCGAGCCGTCTAGGCAAGAAATTTCACTGCACTGGGCCTGGGAAACAGGTTCTGATTGAACCTCGTGGCCCTACACGGGGGGTTTACGAAAACAAAGAACCCCTAAGTTAGACCCCAAATGGTAGGCTTCTCTTAGAATAAGGGCCCCAAGAATTTGGGGGTTTAGGGATCAGGTTTACGCCTGTTTTTGGAAACCCCCACACGGAGCTCCGGCAATCGCAGGTACGCGGCACGTTTCTCCGCCAGTGGCTGAACGCCGATCTCGCACGAGGAGCTGCCCAAATGTGCTACAACGGGCCTTTCCCTGGGTGTGATAGTAAAATCTTTTTCCCCAATAAAACTCCTACATATACCTTATACAATCCCTATAACCCTAAAAACCCTAAGCCCCTCCTTTAGTCCCTTGATACCACGGGCCTTTCCCTGGTGTGGAGGTACTTTAGGGTCGATGAGCCCCAGGTTTAGGGCAACAGTACCCACCATGATTCGGTCCACTTCAAGAAGCTCTTTGATGTAGTTGAACAGTCGAACCTTGAGCCCCCAACCCTAAACCCTAAACCCTAAACCCTAAACCCTAAACCCTAAACCCTAAACCCTAAACCCAAAACCCAAAACCCAAACCCTAATAAACCCTAAACCCTAAACCCCATTCCTGTCTTTCCAGTTCCTTGCGCAAGATTCCAGCCGCCAGAGCTCCTGCAGTGGATTGAATTTCGGCTGTGCACAAACTTGGAGGCTGCCTTGCTGGGCTTGGCGTATTTGGGCCTAGGGTTTAGGGTTTAGGGTTTAGGGTTTAGGGTTTAGGGTTTAGGGTTTAGGGTTTAGGGTTTAGGGCTTGTGTTTTTTTCTGCTTCCTGCATGTAGACGTTGTAGGGCCTCCAGGGCTATTGAGGGTTAGCGGTTTAGGGTTTAGGGTTTTAGGGTTTTAGGGTTTTAGGGTTTAGGGTTTAGGGTTTAGGGTTTAGGGTTTAGGGTTTAGCAGCTGTCGCTGCTTGTCAAGCAACACCTCCCACAGTGCGCCGCGCGGCGCAGATTCCGAGGTTGGCCCTTGGAATTCAGCTTAATTAAGGGCCATCCGCAAGGCCACTTCAAGGGTTTAGGGTTTAGGGTTTAGGGCTTAGGGATGCTCCCCCTTATACTCACAGTTCTTAGTTGGGACTGTAGTAGAAGGGTACGATAATCCCGACTAAGGACTGTTAGTGTAAGGGGGAACATCCCAAGGTATTCCCACCTTGCGGATGGAAATCGCAGGCTTTAGCGCCTGTGCAGCACGCACCTGTAAAACATGCTCCGGTGCGGTACGCACCATCTGGGTGCTTTGGAACATGAGACCATGACACGAAGGACCCCCTAAACCCTAAACCCTAAACCTTAAATGCTAAACTCTAAACCCTAATTGGTACAGGGAAAGCGATCGAGTTCCCCTGATCTTCGCGAACTTTTCTTAGCTTTGGAAACTGGTTCAAGACACGATGCATGCAAACAACCGCCCTGGCTAAACTTACACCTTTCACTCGGGGCTTCTGGGCTCTCGCACATGTCCACTGTCGAAGAGGAAGGCTCGCTACGGCATTGCTGTCGCCATGGTCCAGCCCAGAAGATTTGCTGAAAAGCTCTCGTCCTGGACTTTGCTGGTCGACTCTGGGCTAGGGACCCTTTGCATTCATTGTTGGGGGGTAATGATTAGCATAGCCTGCCACCTCAAAAACCTACTTGCCTTGAACCCTAAACCCTAAACCCGAAAATCCGATCAACCCCATTAACCCTATAAACCCCATCAACCCAAGAAACCCTATATGGGCATATAAGCCCTATTCACCCCATAAACCCCAATGCACCTGCCCCTCCCAAAATTCCGAAGCTGCAGCCCCGTACCCCGGCCCTTAAGCCCTCAAAACCCTCAAAGACGGGGCGGTATTATTTCGCGTGTTTTTGTCGGTGTTTTTGGAGTTTTTTTCCGTTTGAGTTATTTTTAAAGAGCCGACGCAAGCAAGCAAGCCAAGCCAAGCCAAGCCAAGCCAAGCCAAGCCAAAGCCAAGCCCAAGACAAGCCAAGCCAAGCCAAGCCCGCAAGCAAGCAAGCCAGCAAGGAAGCAAGCAAGCAAACCCTAAACCCTAAACCGCGCTATATCTGGGTCCCGTTGCGAAACATGTTAACTCTATACATAAACCCGATAAACCCTATAAACCCTACAAACCCTACAAACCCTACAAACCCCACAAACCCTATAAGCCCTAAACCGTGTTAGCCCTATACAAACCCCCTAAACCCTAAACCCTAAACCCTAAACCCTAAACCCTAAACCCTAAACCCTAAACCCTAAAAGGCGCGCCTTTGACTCAGCGAGGCCCGCAGAGTTCCCCGCACGTGGCCGCCGAAGAGCTGCCGGTGCCGTTGCCTAGGTTGGCCCTTTTGAACCCAAACTTGGGCTTAGGGTTTGGGGTTTAGGGTTTAGGGTTTAGGGTTTAGGGTTTGGGGTTTGGGGTTTGGGGTTTGGGGTTTGGGGTTTGGGGTTTTGGGTTTGGGGTTTGGGGTTTGGGGTTTGGGGTTTGGGGTTTGGGGTTTGGGGTTTGGGGTTTGGGGTTTGGGGGGGTTTGGGGTTTGGGGTTTGGGGGGGTTGGGGTTTGGGGTTTGGGGTTTGGGGTTTGGGGTTTGGGTTTAGTTTGGGGGGTTTGGGTTTGGGGTTTGGGGTTTGGGGTTTGGGGTTTTAGGGTTTAGGGTTTAGGTTTAGGGTTTTGGGTTTGGGGTTTGGGGTTTGGGTTTGGGGTTTGGGGTTTGGGGTTTGGGGTTTGGGGTTTGGGGTTTGGGGTTTGGGGTTTGGGGTTTGGGGTTTGGGGTTTGGGGTTTGGGGTTTGGGGTTTGGGGCTTAGGCTTGTAGGGCTTAGGCCTGTATATCGAAATCTGAACTTCGCCAACAGCCCAACAGCACAAGGACAGAAAAAAAAACCTGCAAACATTCCAAGCAAGATCCACTAAACCCCAAGATGGGCAAAGAGAAAACATCCCTAAACCCTAAACCCTAAACCCTACACCCTAAACCCTAAACCGTAAACCCTAAACCCTAAACCCTAAACCTAAACCCTAAACCCTAAATCCTAAACCCTAAACCCTAAACCCTGTTGCCCTGCTCTTCGAGCACGGGGCGGCTGTTTGCGTCGACATCTCACATCTCAGCCTAGGCTGACCAAAGTCCTAGGAACACAAAGGCGCGCCCTGTTTAAACCCTAAACCCTAAACCCCAAACCCCAAACCCCAAACCCCAAACCCCAAACCCCAAACCCTAAACCCTAAACCCAACCCTAAACCCTAAACCCTAAACCCTACTATTGGGCATCACAGCAGCTGCCACCATGACACTGATGCTAAACCCTAAACCCTAAACCCTAAACCCTAAACCTAAAACCCTAAACCTAAACCCTAAACCCTAAACCCTAAACCCCAAATGGAGGAAAATAGAGGTGAAGAATTTAGGGTACTAAGCTGGGCTGCCTAGCGGCTGAATGAACGAAGGGCTCCCGGCGCTCCTCGTGGCTCTGCACGCGCGCGAAGCTGACGGCCGGCAGCGTCGACGGGTTGCTGTGGCCCTTCTTCCTCTATAGTGGTTTAGGGTTTAGGGTTTAGGGTTGAGGGTTTAGGGTTTAGGGTCATCTCTACTGAACGTGGGACCTTAGCAAAATCATAATGGTTGCTGTTTCCGCACCCCACCCACCCCCCCCACCCGCCCTCAGCCGATGCACGGCACAGCTCAAGAATCTTGCTGCTCTCCCTATAAACCCTAAACCCCTAAACCCCTAAACCCTAAAGCCTAAACCCTAAACCCTCAGGGCCTTCCGCAGCAGCCGGGTCTGCCTGGTACCTAGGCCGGCTGGCCGAGATCGCACTCGTGACTTCCTGCGCTGCACGCATGTCGTAGAACTCCACGGCGATCTCCCCGTCACACCTTGAGCTTGGGGTTTAGGGTTTAGGGTTTAGGGTTCAGGGTTTAGGGTTTAGGGATTTAGGATTTAGGGTTTAGGGTTTAGGGTTTAGGGTTTAGGGTTCATGGTTGGGAGAATATAAAAAAGCTGTTTGTTTGTTCCTTATTGGGTTTAAGTACCCTTAAAATTATGCGAAATGTTACCCAACTATGACAAAGACACAGGAAAACGCCGGCAATCTCTCCATAGCCGCGGAGCTGCGCAACCTGGCGCCGGAGCTGAGCAGCCTGGCGCCGCAGACCGGAGGCGGCCTCCAGCGGAATGCTGACGGCACGAAAGTCGTGCTCCGCCGCCGGGAAAGGTTCGGCCAGCACGCCAAAGTGCTGAAGAACCTTCTGGGCATCCCTCACGTCAAAGAAGCTCGCAATCACCCTGCTGGGGACGGTGATGTCTAGCCGGACAATGTCGCCAAACGCCGAGAAGAGCTCCATCGCCTCCGCAAGGCTCTTGGGAGAGTCGGACTGGAAGTGAACGGCCACGGTGTTCGAGTCAGGCGACATGAGGAGAGCACGGGGGAGACGCACAGCTTGCTCTACCAGCAGATTTTGAAGAGGCCCTGAGCCACGACGGCTACAGTTCCCAGAATGTCTCTGGTGCTTACCCTAAACCCTAAACCCTAAACCCTAAACCCACCTCAATTATAAGGACCTCTGAGGAACCGGTAGGACACATCTTGTTCTCTGAGGAGAGGATCTGCAAACTGAGGCTAGGAGCTCTAATTAAGGGCTTGGAAAGCATCTCTCTGGCGCATTAGCAGCATGTACCCTGTGCTTTTGTCGCGACGTGTGAAAGACATGCCGATGAAGAACACGCGGCATTGCCGCTCAACTCTCTCAGCACAATGGGCTGACCGGAGACCATGTTCGAGACGCTGGGGGGGGGGGGGGGCATGGAATGCAAGAACGCCCGTAGATGCGCGCAGGCGCTGAACCCTAAACATAAATCCCTAAACCCTAAACCCTAAAGCCCTAAACCGCTTTTTTTAACCAGCCAGGATTTGCTGCTACGGGCCGCCAGGGCGCTCGTCAGCGTCGCGAAGATCAAACAGACCAGCCTTACGCAGGTCGCTGGTTCGTAGTATTGAAGGGTTTAGGGTTTAGGGTTTAGGGTTTAGGGTTTAGGGAAGAGAGTCTCTTGAAGGGCAATTGGAGTGTGTGTATATATGTATATATTAGGGTTATCTTCTTGGGGTCCTTCTTATCAGGGGATCCTTCAATTTGGGTCTATCTTAGGGGTCCCGTATTATCGTAAACCCCCATACATATATGATAACCCAATTCCCTGATTCCCTAGGAAAAGAAAAGCCTCACGGTGCATACCATCTTAGCGTTCAGGGTTTCGTTGAAGGGTTCAAGGTTGTATTGCCTAGGACCCGGAAAAGACTCCCTAACCCTTAACCCTGATTCCTAAACCCGAAACTACACCCTAAACCCCAAACCCCAAACCCTAACCCTAAACCTAATCTAGGTCATGAAGCTCGCAAACCGTGGGCCCCGATGGGGTCCCCACGACTTCTGGAGGAGGTACGTCCGGAAGAGTGCGGACACCTGATGTGAGGATCCCATGTACTTACAGGGTTTAGGGTTTAGGGTTCAGGGTTCAGGGTTTAGGGTTTAGGGTTTCGGGTTTAGGGTTTAGGGGTCCATGCCCATCAAGGCCCAAGTATATACTGTACAGGTACATGGACCCTTGGGGGATTGACAGCCTTCGAGACCGAAATGCACAAAAGCGCAAGCCTGGAGAAAGGGCTAAACCAGCTGAAGCCTACCTAAGCTCATACATTGGGCGCCCTAGATTAATCCCTACTAAGGACTGCTAGAGGAAACATCCCAGCTCACACACAGGTTTCAGCTGCAACTCGTCAACATGAACTTGTAAGTCTCCACAGTAACTCGGACCATATTGAAGATACCCCATATGATGCACTATACCCCTAAACCCTAAACCTCAAACCCCAAACCCTAAACCCTAAACCCGAAACCCTAAACCCTAGATGGGAACGCTTAATATTCGGGGTCAGAGGAGTTGCGGGAGTTCGTTCAACAGTTCCGAGAATCGACCCATCAGAGCTTCCGGTTAAGTCGGACGGTTGGAGCTCTTGCTTGCCTTGCTTTCGGGTTTAGGGCCTCTGGCTTTAGGGTTTAGGGTTTAGGGTTAGGGTAGAGGGTATGGAGATGACACAAGCTTCGGGTTTACATGGTTTCAGGTCCTAAATAGGCAAAGGCAAGATTTTTGACAGCGTCTGTACTTTCAGGCATGACTCCGGAGCAACGAGCACAAAACAGAACCCTCAAAAACCCACAACCCCGGACCCTCAACTAAACCCACCAACCTGCTGCCCAAACCCTCAAAACCCATAACCCTGAGCCCTCAACTAACCTAATGCCACCTAACGTGCTGTCGCAACTCCCGACACTTCTTCCATAGGAACACATTACTCCTGGGTTGTATCGCAACTCGGCACGGGGATCCTAAGCCCACTCTAACTCTAAAGCCCTAAATCCCTAAACCCTCAACCCTCTAACCTGTTAACCCCATTACCCTACAACCCTAGAACCCTAACACCTGAACCCTAAACGCCACAAACCCCTAAACCCCTAAACCCCTAAACCCCTAAACCCCTGAACCGCCTGCACCCCTAAACCCCTAAACCCCTGAACCCCTGAACCCCTAAACCCCTAAACCCCTAAACCCCTGAACCCCTAAACCCCTGAACCCTGAACCCTAAACCCCACAAACCCCTAGACCCCTAACCCTAAACCCCTAACCCTAAACCCCAAACCCCTAACCCTAAACCCTAAACCCTGAACCCTAAACCCTGAACCCTAAACTCCTAACCCTAAACCCCAAACCCTAAACCCTGAACCTTAAACCCTGAACCCTAAACCCCACAAACCCCTAAACCCCTAACCCTAAACCCTAAACCCTAAACCCTGAACCCTGAACCCTAAACCCCTAACCCTAAACCCCAAACCCCTAACCCTAAACCCTGAACCCTAAACCCCACAAACCCCTAAACCCCTAACCCTAAACCCCAAACCCCTAACCCTACACCCCGAACCCTAAACCCTAAACCCTAAACCCTAAACCCCGTAACCCTCTAAAGGCCTCTCGACTGATGGGAAGCGGCTCGAGGACCCAGAACCTGGGGTTTGGGGTTTAGGGTTTAGGGTGTGGGGTTTAGGGTTTAGGGTTTAGGGTTCAGGGTTTAGGGTTTAGGGTTTAGGGTTTAGGGTTTGGGGTTTTTGGGTTTGGGGTTTGGGGCTTTAGGGTGCCCTCTATCTCTTGCAGAGAGGGTTGAGGGTTTACGGTTTAGGGATCAGTGTCAATAACCCATCGTCATGGGAAGAGCATGTACGTGTGAAACGCTCTGCTTGGCCAGCAAAGTTGAAAGAGGTCGAGAAAAAGAGGCATCTCACAATGCGCTTCCATTCAGGTTTTCCAGACATGTGGGAAATTTCCATCATCACTGTAATGGACCTTGCAAGAATACTAATGCAATAAAGCTCCACTTGCTTTTTCAAAGCGTGCCTGGGCGTGCATGGACGGCAAAAGCGTTTGACCGGTAATTACTAAACGTACTCATATGATGCCATTTATCCAAAGGGAGGCTTGTGGCGCAAGGCTTAGGGTTTAGGGTTTACAAGGTTTAGGGTTTGGGGGTTTAGAGCTTAGGGGGTTCAGGAGTTCAGGGTTTAGGAGTTTAGGAGTTTAGGTTTTTGGGGCTCGGGTTTTACTGCGGGTCTGGGGAGCCAACCCCAATCAGCCCGTGGGCCGGAGGACATAAGGCTTTGAGGCTTTCGGGTTGGGGTTTAGGGCTGTAGCCTTGAGCTCGTGCGCAGCCAAGCCGCAGGAGATAGAGCAGGAAGATCAGGATTTCAAACCCCAGACCTCCGCACGGAGCTGGAGGAAGTCACGCGCTCAGGGTAGGGGTTGAGGGGGTCCAGGGTTTCAGGGGTCTATGGTTCCGGGTATAGGGGTTCAGGGGCTTCGGGTTTAGGGGTCCTAAACCCTAAACCCTGCAAATCCTAGGGGTTCAGGGCACGGTGCAGTAGTGCTTCTTGGGCCTGACGCCTCAGGGCATGGACAGCTCTTGGTTGCTGATGGTTTTCTACATTAGGATCCCCTGTGCGGTACCCTCTATGGTACAGTACCCGCACGGTCCCAGAACGGACCCTACTTTTGAGAACTCTTCATATGACAAGAGTTTGGGGTTTAGGGTTTAGGGCAGCGCCTCTTCCTAAGGAACCAACCCTGCAAATGTTGTAGTGCTGCCTTCGATCATGTTGAGCAGGGTGGACGCCATCTCTGGCAACCTCTCATTGAGAAAGTCCAGTGCCTGCACCGGCACATCCTAGACCCTAAACACTAAACCCCAACCCCAAACCCTAAACCCCAAACCCTAAACCCCAAACCTCCGTGATTCAACACCATCAGCCTCGGCCCTGACATCAGAGATTTTACCGGAGGTTTTACCGGACTCTACGATTTCAGGATGGGGGGGGGGGGGGTTTAGGGCTTAGGGCTTGGGGTTTAGAAGGGTTCAGACGAAGAGGACAGGAGACCTGAGACTCCCCTGCCCAAGGAACTACAGGAGGGTTTAGAGTTTAGGGTTTAGGGTTTAGGGTTTAGAGTTAAGGTTTAGGGTTTAGGGTGACAAGGGACCTCAGGGGTTATGTGGAATCAGCCCAAGAGCATCTAAGTTTGCCACATTCCTCTGGTCAACGGCTCGGGCCCTAAACCCACCGCAGGAAGAGCCGAGCAACCCGTGTAGGGCCTCGGGCTAGGGTCAGTGATCACAATGCCTGGACCCATGCCCCACACACGCTGAAATCCCACATCGACCCCTGGTTTTACAGGGTGGGGCCCCCTTACTATACTAACTGTAGTTAAGGGACTTATAACCTAACTTAGGGTCCTTATAACCCAATTTAGGGCCCTTATAACTCTACTTATAACTAGGGGGCCCCACCCTGTAGGTGGAGGGTTGAGGGCAGGCATCGGACTCGAGCTTCGAGTTCTGTAGGCAATGAACCCTGAGGAGTGCCTTGGGTTTAGGGTTTAGGGTTTAGGGTTTAGGGTTTAGGGTTTAGGGTTTAGGGTTTAGGGTTTAGGGTTTAGAAATCTAAACATTCGACAGCTGGTTTTGGGCTTAGGGTTGAGGGTTCAGAGGCGGCATCCACCATATTTCAGCTTTACCATATGGCCTGCTGTGCTGCAAACCCTAAACCCTAAACCCTAAACCCTAAGCCCTAAACTGTGCTGCAGACCCTAGACCCTAAACCCTAAACCCTAAGCCCCAAACCCGAAACCCGAAACCCGAAACCCGAAACCCTAAACCCTAACCCTGAACCCTGAACCCTGAACCCTAAACCCTAAACCCTAAACCCTAAACCCTAAACCGCAACAGGGGCTTCCTGGCTTCCACACAGGTTGTCCATGCCTTCTGATCAAGATCTTTGCTCATGTCGGCTGGCAGCACTTCCTGCGCCACAAGGGCGGGGGGAGGGTTTAGGGTTTAGGGTTTCGGGTTTAGGGTTTCGGGTTTCGGGTTTAGGGCTTAGGGTTTAGGGTTTAGGGTTTAGCTTAGGGCTTAGGGCTTAGGGCTAAGGGTTTAGGGGCTAGGTGCAAAATCGGGACATGTTTAGGGCCCGACTGCAATACGGGGCATGGCCTGAGACTTTAGAGGGTTTAGAGTTGAGGAGATAACTTGAAGGCTTCTGGGTACTTAGAAGTAGGGTTCTAAGTTCCGTAACTACGTGTATCCCTACCTATAAGTACGTTCATGGGTACTTATAACCCCACCTATAAGTCTACTTATATCCTACTTAGGGGACTTAGGAGGTTCATAAGTGCAGTTATAATTGGGGTTATAAGTGCCGATGGACCTCCAAGTACTCATGGACCTCCAAACAGGGGACCATGATTTAAGATCGGGGATCCTTGGGCCAAGATCTGCGACAGGGCTCTGATTGTACTTTGATGTCATGGTGCCCTAAACCCTAAACCCTAAACCCTAAAGCCTCCTACCCTCTAAACCCTAAACCCTAAACCCTAAACCCTAAACCCTAAACCCTAAACCCTAAACCCTAAACCCTAAACCCTTGGGCGCGCCTGGGCGTAGGAGCCCGCCCACTCGATGAACTCGCGGCCGCCATTCAAATAGGTGCCGACCTCGGAGGGGGAAGGAGTTGGAGTCTTGGGGGGGTTTAGGGTTTAGGGTTTAGGGTTTAGGGTTTAGGGTGCAGGGTTTAGGGTTTAGGGTTTAGGGTTTAGAGCTTGAAGGGGTTTGCAGCAGGACCCGGACCCTAAATCAGGGAATAAGGGTTTAGGGTTTAGAGAAATAAGTAGGGTACAAAACGGGCAGCTTGGGTTCACAGGTATAGGGTTTAGGGTTTAGGGTTTAGGGTTAGGGTTCAGGGTTTGCTATCTGTGCGCCCCGATCGTACCACACAGTCGCCTCTAACCTGCTGAAGGGCATGCGGGTTTAGTGTTTAGGGTTGAGGGATGTACGGCGCCTAATTCGCAACTTCCTAGAACCATGCATCACCGAAACCCTGCCAACTTACAGCCCCAAGCCCTTAAGCCCTTAGCCCTTTACCAGAAACTCTGTTCCAGACCATGAACCCTAAACCCTAAAACCCTTAACCTTCAACCTTTGCTTCAGTCGCACGTCTTGGAGCGGCACATTTTTTGAGAGGGAGTTGGCCCCCGCAGAGATGAGCCAGATGAAGACGGTGATGCACAACCTGACTTGGGTTTAGGGTTTAGGGTTTAGGGTTTAGGGTTTAGGGTTTAGGGTTTAGGGTTTAGGGTTTAGGGTTTAGGGTTTAGGGTTTAGGGCTTTAGGGCTTTAGGGGTTTAGGGCTTTAGGGATTAGGGTTTCAGGTTTTGGGTTTCGGGCTTTAGGGCTGTAGGGCTGTTGGAGTTAGGGTTTAGGGTGACCTGAGTTGCAGGGTTCGTCAAGGAGGGGGGGTACATAACCCCGAGGTTCCCTAGTACTCCCTCCTACTCCCTAAGCTTCCCTAAGGTTCCCGAGGTACCTACCCCCCATGAACCCCCCTCCCTTAAGAACCCTGGAGCTGAAGGTTCAGGGGTGTCGTCGAGTCTCCCACTCCCCTCCCGTGGTAGCCCAGCAACCATTGTATCACAAGGGCACCCACTTTTGGGGGTTCGGTACGTTGAAAAGGGAACCTTGAGCCAAAAAAAGGGAAACAGGGTAGTATTGGGCTACCCAGCTCCATGGCGGGGAGGGTGTTGGCGTTAGGGCCATGGAGGAGAGTTTAGGCTTTAGGGTTTTTGAAGCCTCGGTTTGGGATTTAGGGTTTAGGATTTAGGGTTTAGGGTTTAGGGTTTAGGGTTTCGGGTTTAGGGTTTCGGGTTTAGGTTTAGGTCAAAATATCATGTCTAAGACCCAGACAGCACGAAGGACATGGCCACCATTGTGGCCACGGCATAGGAGACAGAATGGGTGCTGTCCACCTGCATTCAAAAGTGCGTTTAGGGTTTAGGGTTTAGGGTTTAGGGTTTAGGGTTCAGGGTTGAGGGTTCAGGGCTTAGGGTTCAGGGTTTAGGGTTCAGGGTCTGGGGGCTTAGGGAAGTTCCCCACATCCGAACAAGCCTGTATAGGGAATATAGTACCCTCGCTTATAATCCCCAAGTCGGACTGCTACTTCAAGGGGGAACACGCCAAGGTTTTGGGGCTTAGGGCGCTTGGGGGTTGAGGTATGCAGGGGTTTAGGGATTAGGGGTTTACAAGGCCTGGGGAGCATTCAGGTGTGGTCAGGGTCAGACTGGTAGGCTATGGAATTGGGGGACGGGGGGGCATTGGCGAACACGAAACCTTAAAGCCCTCAACAGGTAAACCCTAGACCTTGAGGGTAGGGTGGGGCTGACAGCTGGCAGCAGCGAGAGAAAATGGGTTTACGTAGGTTTTTGGTGCAGGCCTTGTTGTTGCGCTTGAACCCCAGACCCCTATAAACCCTGAAACCTTTCTGGTTTAGGGTTTACCCTAAACCCTAAACCCTAAACCCTAAGTTCATGGGAGGTTCATGGGAGGTTCATGTACCTAGGGAACCTTAGGGGAGCCTCCGAAGCCTTAGGGAGTACGTGGGAGGGAGTATAGGGACCCTTGGGTTGCATACCCCCCTTGTCCCCCCCTCCCTCCCTTTTGAACCCTAAACCCTAAACCCTAAACCCTAAACCCTAAACCCTAAACCCTAAACCCTAAGAGGCTAGAGCTTGTACCCAGGTCTTCACTCATGCGGGTGAACCCCGACGGGAAGAACCATTTTTTGTTCTTCCCACGATCCCTAAAGGCCCTGCACTCAGCCCAGGCTAGGCAAGCCGTGAGGTAGTTTAGGGTTTAGGGTTTAGGGTTTAGGGTTTAGGGTTTAGGGTTTAGGGTTTAGGGTTTAGGGTTTAGACATGAAGCTGGTGCGGTAGCTCAGCTCCCGCGTCATGAGCCATTCTCCGCAGCGAGAACTACCTGGCTGCATGATCAGATCCAGGGTGGCGACCTCCGTTTCGATCTCGGTGCCTTCCTCGCCGCCATAGCACAACTTTGGCTCCCCACTGGGCATTCCAAAAGGGAGCTTTTTTGACTGACTGATGCCTCGGCTCCGTGACCCCCAGTGTCTGCTAACTTCAGGGTTTGGGGTTTTGGGTTTGGCGTTTGGGGTTTGGGGTTTGGGGTTTAGGGTTTAGGGTTTGGGGTTTGGGGTTTGGGGTTTAGGGTTTAGGGTTTAGGGTTCTGCCACAAAGCCGTGGCAACCCTCAAAGCCCTGAACCCTGAGCCTCCTCAGCGCCTCAGCTTCCGGCGGGCAGTTGCGATACTCCCTCAGGATGCCCCGAACCCTCCTCCCCCAATAACCAAGGTTTAGATAGCAGGGTTTAGGATTTAGGGTTCTAGGGTTATAGGAGCCTAGGGTTCTAGGGTTCTAGGGTTTAGGGTTTAGGGTTTAGGGCTAGGGTTTAGCCCCCCCGCCCAAAAACAAATCCTCGTGGAGCTCCCTGAAGGCCCTGCTCAGAGCCAGTAAGACAAACCACTTGCCAGGTATGGCCTCCAAGAGACCAGTCCTCAGCTTGCGGTTTAGGGTTTAGGGTTTAGGGTTTAGGGTTTAGGGTTTAGGGCTAGGGTTTAGGGTTCAGGTTTCTTTGCAGACTAGCGAAGGGGGGAAGTCTGCGAATTAAGCCCTACAAACCCCCAAGCTGCTGGGCGGCTTCCTTCGGCAGGTTGTCCGGCACCCGACACCCTAAACCCTAAACCCTAAATCCTTAACCCTAAACCCTAAACCCTAAATCCTAAACCCTAAATCCTAAACTTGTTTGTGGCCAAAAATGTCGGGAACAAAACTAGATTCCTTTCTCTGAGGCTAGTTGCATGGACCCTTCGTCCCTTAAAAGGGTACCCCTTTTTTTCCCTAGAGAAAATTCAGGGCACGTTTCATCAGAACCCTTTAAAGGAGGTAAGGGACCATCAGACTTTCGGCGCTGTAGGGCACCTCTTTCCCCGAACTCCCTGCCAAGAACCACGAAGTTTTTGGGCTGCCTCGTGCAGAGACGGCCCCAAGTGGATAGTACGCTAAACCCTAAGCCCTAAACCCTCAACCCTAAACCCCAAACCCCCCCAAAAGCCGATACCAGACACTCCAGCATCCATCATTTACCGAGCATTTCGCACATCATGCTGGGCTTCCTTTTCGAGATTTTTATTGCCTGGGTCCGGGAGTAACCTAGAAATAAAGAGGGTGCCCTTCTTGGTTTTAAGGGGGTTTTAAGTGGGAACCCGAACCCTAAAAAGAGGGAAAAAGGGCCTACTCCCGGTCCTAGTTGCCTAAATAATTGGACTTATGGACTCCGCTAGAACCCTAAACCCTAGTGGAATCCCACCATTGGAATCCCGAATTCAGGGTGTTGAACAAGTCTCTTGGTAGTATCCAGAACCGAAACCCCAAACCCGAAACCCGAAACCCGAAACCCAAAACCCAAAACCCTAAACTCAAGACCCTAAACCCTAAACCCTAAATGCCGCCCAAGGTTCATGGCCGGCATCTCGTCTAGCGGCTCCATGAGCGCTGGATAATGATCCTCAGAGCACACAGGCACGGGTTCAGGGGGCTTGGTTTAGGGGTTAGGGTTTAGGGTTTAGGGTTTAGGGTTTAGGGTTTAGGGTTTAGGGTTTAGGGTTTAGAGTTGTCTCATATCTCACATATCTAATAGATTTCTGTATATAAAGGGCTTAGTGGCCTTCCTTCCCTTGTCAGGCGGCGATGGGTTCCACGGAGCTTGCCGTAGCCGCAGCGATGATTGCTTCGACTGCTGCAGTGATGCTCGGGATGTACCCCTAAACCCTAAACCCTAAACCCTAAACCCTAAGCCCTGAACCCTAAACCCTAAACCCTAAACGGCTTGTCATACCCTGCAGTTCTATGTAGGGCCTCGGACGCACTATGCCAGAGACTTGTTCGCGCCCACTTCGGCGGTCAGTGTAGGTTTTCAGCTTTGTGTCAAAGCCCTCAAAAACTAGCTTCCCCAATATATGCCGCCAAGACAGGCAGAATGCTGGTCTCTACTTTCGGGTTTAGGGTTCAGGTTTCTGCTGTAAGGACATCGGGCCTCGCTTGGAGCTGAGCTTGTCGCTTTGCAGTCTCGCTTGGAGCTGAGCATTGTGCCGGAAGCAGTTCATATTTCGAACCCTTAAACCCTAAACCCTAACCCTAAACCCTAAACCCTAAACCCTAAACCCTAAACCCTAAACCCTAAACCCTAAACCCTAAACCCTAACCCTACACCCTAAAGCCCAAATTCTTTCTTGCGTGCTGGGAGTCTGTGGCTGCTCTTGGCACCCATCACCCCCTCCCCCCCCTCCCCCCCCTCCCCCCCAGGCCCCTCCCACCCTCCCACTACAAGGAAGTTTAGGGTTTAGGGCAGTCCTTAATTGGGATTAGATAGGGGTACTAAAATCCCGATTAAGGACTGCTAGCATAAGGGAACATCCCAATAACCCGAAACCCTAAACCCTAGACCCTAGACCCATCATGCATTTAGGGTTTTACGAGTTGAGGTTAGAGGGTTAGGGTAGGGTTTAGGGTTTAGGGGGTTTAGGGTTTAGGGTTTAGGGTTTAGGGTTTAGGGTTTAGGGTTTAGGGTTTAGGGTTTAGGGTTTAGGGTTTAGGGTTTAGGGTTTAGGGTTTAGGGTTTAGGGTTTAGGGTTTAGGGTTAGCTTTGGGGTTGACCGGGGCTTGGTATCTATGGCATTGAGCATAGGACCGCCGCGTCGAGGAAGAGCTCTACCAGGACTTGCTCCTCGCCTCAAAAGGGTTTAGGGTTTAGGGTTTAGGGTTTAGGGTTTAGGGTTTAGGGTTTCTTGCTTAGGGTTTTGGGCTGCTCAGGGTGGAGACATGACATCCCTTAGGCCCGAAACCCTAAAGCATGATTCAGGGAATTAGTTGGGATGCTCCCTCTTGTACTAACAGCCCTTCAGAGGGAGTATAGTACCTGTTAGCATAAGGGGGAACATCCCAACCCTAACCCTAAACCCTAAACCCGAAACCCTAAACCCTATACCCTAAACCCTAAATCATGATTCAGGGAATTAGGGTGTTCGGCTCTCTCATCGAAGCATAACCCTCCAAGAGTGCAAAACTCTGGCACTCTTCGGTTTCGGCAGCGCTGAAGTGCGCTGAGCCCTGTAGTTCTCCTGAAATCCTAGGGTTTAGGGTGGGGGGTTTAGGGTTTAGGGTTTAGGGTTGGGGGTTTAGGGTTTAGGGTTTAGGGTTTAGGGTTTCGGGTAGGATCATCGTCTTTTCGTGTATATGAGGGCGACCCTTGTTTGGGACATGCCCTCTTGCACCCTTCCGTGTCGCCACCTGCCAACTCAACTGCATCTGACTTTGACCATTGGGCGCACTTTGGTCGATCTTACACCCAAAGCCCGAAACTCTACAAGCCCTAAACCCTAAACCCTAGACCCTGGACCCTAAACCCTAAGCCCTAAGCCCTATGCCCTAAACCCTAAACCCCAAACCCTAAACCCTGAACCTGCATAGGAACCAAGCTTTCTGACTCAGCCAAGTCCCAGCCTTCTGCCAGAACCACTCAACCTCCATGCCTGAAGCCCCGATAGCCGTCCCTGAACCCTGGGGTTTAGGGTTTAGGGTTTAGGGTTGAGGGTTGAGGGTTGAGGGTTTAGGGTACCCTAGAAGCTCTAGGTTTCGGGGATTCTGGTACCCTAAACCCTAAACCGCCTAAACCCTAAACCCTAAACCCTAAACCCTAGACCCTAGACCCTAAACCCTAAACCCTAAACCCCAAACCCTAAACCCTAAACCCTAAGGGTTTGGGCACCTGAAGTCCTCAACCCTCAACGGACCCCCGCAACTCCACCAACTGGGGCAGCCGGGCTCTCTCCATTGGTCAGCAAGCCTCAGCAGGACACAGACCTATAGGTTTAGCGTTTAGGGCTTAGGGTTCAGGGTTTAGGGTTTGGGGTTTGGGGTTTAGGGTTTAGGGTCCTACAAGCACAAAAAAGGCGGGAATTTTCGGGATTTAGGTTGATAGGGGCTGTTTAAACTAGGGTTTAGGGTATACAGGTGCCTATTTGATTAGGGTGAGTTCGGCTTTGATTCGGTATGTAGGGGCACCTTCACTCAGGATTCGGGCATATATATATATATATATGTATATATATATATGTATAGGCCATTTTCCCTCGGGGTTTGGGGTTTCGAGTATATAGGGGCCCATTGAATCAGGGTGAGGGTTTAGAACTGGAGAGGGTATGCTAGGTATAGGGATCACTTCGGACCTGACTCCACTTGCAGGCCTGATTACAAATTGACCCTTCTTTTCCCGGCCGTGAAGGTTTAGCCGTGGAACACGAGATGCTGGACAGCCGCATGTGTTAAGGGTTTAGGGTTTAGGTTTTAGGGTTCATCTAGGGTTTGGGGGAAATCTAAGCAGCGTTGACACGGGTCCGTCAACGGTGCTGCAGAAGCGTTCACGTAGCACGACCAGATCGTCTGATTTGGCAGCTTCAAATTCCTCCTTACTGGCCCATGCCCGCGGAAAGGACACCCCCAAAAAGTGTACCCCTAATTGGCAGAAACCTCTCGGGCAAACCCTCTCACAAGCCCATCTTGTCCCATCTTGTCCAATCCTGCCCACTGCAAGAAGCTTGACGGCTGTGGGGTGATCTTGGTTTAGGGTTTCGCGTGTCTTGCGATGTTCTCATGCCGTTCTCACCCAACTTGCTCTAAACTTTAACACCCTACAACCTACACCCTGAACCCATAAAACCCTAAAACCCTAAAACCCTAAGCCCTAAACCCTAAACCCTAAACCCATAAAATCCTAAAGCCCTAAGCCCTAAGCTCATCCCGGAGCTCTCCACAGGCCTTCCAGACGGTCTGGTTCCAGACGCCGAATGTAGTACTCCCAACCTGAGGGGTCGGGCTGAGATATAAAGTTTTGGGTATTAGGGGGTTTAGGGGTTTAGGGGTTTAGGGGTTTAGGGTTTAGGGTTTAGGGTTTAGGGTTTAGGGTTTAGGGTTTAGGGTTTAGGGCTTGGGATTTAGGGTTTAGGGTTGGGGGCTTGTAGGGTTTAGGGGATTTTGGTTTAGGGTTTAGGGGGGGGCTTGATTCTTGGAAACTCACATATCGCATGTTGCTTGTGCGCGGTTCCACCAGAGCGCTCAGGCGCTGCCATCCCAGACCATAAACCCGAAACCCTCCCCCTCGAGAGCCCAAAACCTTCGCTTTTTTGGGTGACCTATAGAAACTTTAAACTCTAAACCCTGAATCCCTAAATCTTAAACCCTAAACCCTAACCCTAAACCCTAAACCCTAAACCCTAAACCCTAAACCCTAAACCCTAAACCCTAAACCCTAAACCCTAGCTGTCTAGCAATAAGCCTACTTGGGGCTCTAAAGGTCGGCTCTACAGAAACCGGTCTTGACCCAACTCCGGTTCTCAATTGCTCCGGGTTTAGGGTTTAGGGTTTAGGGTTTAGGGTTTAGGGTTTAGGGCCCCATTCTCCTCACCCTGCTCGCCCTCTCTTCCCCTATCTTCCGCATTTCCCACGTAGAGGGTTTAGGGTTTCGGGTTTAGGGCAGCGGTTAGTGATAGTGCATGAAGACTTCAAGGCACCCCCCCCCCCCCCAAAGCCTGCCTTTAGAGACGGACGGGGTTTCGGTGGCTGCACTGGGAGCAATGCAAGAACCACATTCCCAAAACCCCAAACTGTAAACCTGGACCCTAAACTCTCAGCTCTAAACCCTAAACTCTAAGATCTACACCCTAAACCCTAAACCCTAAACCCCGAGCCCTAAACCCTCAACCCCCAACCCCAAGGCCAAGAGATGGACAGTTGACGAGTCGATTCACGCGACGATGGGGAATGGCCTTGGATTGGTCTGGTGCACTTGGGACGTTTAGGGTTTAGGGTTTAAGGTTTAGGGCCTAAACCCAAAACCCTAAACCCGAAACCCCGAACCCTAAACCCGAAACCCCGAACCCCAAACCCTAAACCCGAAACCCTAGAACCCAAACTCGCCAGGCACCCGGGAGAACCCAAGCGTCTCTTCAAAGCTCGCCAGGACTGCCCCCCCAGAAACTTCCTTGAAACCGGGAAGATTCGGGTTTAGGGTTTAGGGTTAAGGGTCTAGGCATCCGAATAATAAGGTGTGAGGAGAAAGCATTTTTCTGTTGTAAACTAAGGGAGGCAAATTGGAGTCTCTGTGGGAACTGCTAAGTGCGGAACCAGCTCGCTGTGCCGCGAAGCAGTCAAGCCCTGGACAGGCTGTGTCTGTGTGCAGCTGCTTCAGGGCTTTTGCGAGCACAGGGCCCTTTCGCCCGAAACCCTAAAACTGTAAGCTATTTGGGGCTTTTGGGTTTACTGAAGCAGCTATACATCTTAGCGTCCGAAGCCCCTTAATGATGCACTTGGAAGGGCAGCGGCACGGTGAACAGTAATTGACTAAGCCATGCTTGCACCCTGTTCCAAACCTACTGGTTCTTCGTCGGGAATGAAGAGGCACGCGATCGAATCCCCACAAAAGGGTATACGTGGTCATTTCAAGAAAATATGGTCCCTTTGAAGGTCCTTAGGATACCCAAAATAAGGGACAAAAAACTCGACCCAGGGTGCCCAAGTTGCCTTACTGAGAACCAGTAGGTAAAAAAAAACTTTGCCCTAAACCTCCCAGCCCCAATTCTCATTTTTCCCAAAAAAAATCCCAGTGGGCACTGTCAGGGCGCCCTAAACCCTGACCTCAAGGCCTCGGCCACCCCCGTACAGTGGGGGCTCGACCTCGATGTCGCCTGCCTCCCACAGCTCGGAGGTCGTCACCCACGATGGGCCCGGTACCGGAGCCCGTTTCAATGAGGACCAGTGCAGAAGCCCCCCCCTCCCCCCTCTCAAACTTGCTCCATCCTGCGACGCGTCAGGCTTCATGAGGCCCCTGCTACTAAACCTTGGGGGGCCTCGTGGTCTCAATCAAGTCTTCATGAAGGAGGAAGTTTCTGGAAGCACGCATGCAGAAGGAACCGAAGCAAGAACGAAAAATGTATATATGCTTCAAATGGAAAGTGATTCTGAGAGGGCGGGGTGATACCAAGTACGTAGTGATGCGAAGGGGCCGTGCGAATCGCCGGCAAGGCCAATCGTAAACCCTAAACCCCTAACCCTAACCCCTAAACCCCTAAATCCCTAAACCCCTAAACCCCTAAACCCCTAAACCCCTAAACCCCTAAACCCCTAAACCCTAAACCCTAAACCCTAAAGCCCAAACCCTACAAGCTCGGAGACTCGGCCCTCTTAGGTGCAGGGCTAGGGCTTCGGGGGTTCGGGGGTTCGGGGGTTCGGGGGTTCGGGGGTTAGGGTTTAGGGTTTAGGGTTTAGGGTTAGGGTTTAGGGTTTAGGGTTAGGGTTGAGGGTTTAGGGTTTAGGGTTTAGGGTTTAGGGTTTAGGGTTTAGGGTTTAGGGTTTAGGGTTTAGGGTTTAGGGTTTAGGGTTTAGGGTTTAGGGTGTAGGGGTTTAGGGTTTAGGGGTTTTGGGTTTTAAGGTTTCAGGGTTTCACGATTTTGGGGTGTTAGGTTTCAGGGTTTGAGGGTTCCTGAACCCCCAGAGCCTCGGAGAAACACCCCCCCCCCCCGGCCTTGATCTTCACTCTGCGTCTGCAGCAAGATCTGATGTAGAAGCACCTGCAAAGAAACCCAGAGCCCTAAACCCTAAACCCTAAACCCTAAACCCTAAACCCTAAACCCTAAACCCTAAACCCCTAAACCCTAAACCCCTAAACCCCTAAACCCCTAAACCCCCAATGAGAGCCCTAACCCCTAAACCCTAATTAAACCCCAATGAGAGCCCTAAACCCTAGCTTAGGGTTCAGCGTCGAGCTTCTGGTCCAAGCACGAGGTCGAACTTTAGGGTTTAGGGTTTAGGGTTTAGGGTTTGTTCCCTCCACCGAATCTCAAGCTACTATAGAAACCCTACTTTGTACTGTGTAGGTACTTCGGACCCTTTGGGATTTAATTCATCTTATAGGGTTTAGGGTTTAGGGTTTAGGGTTTAGGGTTTAGGGTTTAGGGTTTAGGGTTTAGGGTAGGGGGGGGGGGGGGGGGGGGGCGTTATTATTAGGGGGAGGGGATTGTGGATAGCACTTGGCAATGGCTTCGACATTCATGGGTGTAGTTGAGGCACTGTTTTCCGCATCCCCCCATGCTGGAGGTTGAGGGTTTAGAGTTGCCCTAAACCCTAAACCCTAAACCCTAAACCCTAAACCGTAAACCCTGGCTTAGGGTGTAGGGAATGACCCCGGCCTGGGGCAGAAGATCCAGTCAGGTTCATTGACCTACCAAGACAAGCTTGAGCGGTGCTTCGGATGCGTTTCGGGAGCCGGGCGCTGGCAGTGCGGTTTAGGGTTTGGGGTTTGGGGCTTAGGGTTTAGGGTTTACGGTTTAGTGTTTAGGGTTAGGGTTTAGGGCAAGAGGTTGCAGGGAAAATGCGGGGAGAGAAATCAAACATACGACTGAAGCGTGTCTTTGTTCATCGCTTCGGGACAGTTTTTTTCCGCAATGGCTCGGACTGAAACCTTAGTTTTTTATAACCTAAACCCTAAACCCTAAACCCTAAACCCTAAACCCAATTTCCTGGAAAAGGGCTGGCGGTGGACCTATTGCTCTGATTGCCCGAGCCTTTCCAGGCGATTTTTTGCAGCCCCACACGAGCTGTTCACAACATGAGTAGGGTTAAGGGTTTAGGGTTTAGGGTTTAGGGCTAAGGGTTTAGGGTTTAGGGCTTAGAGCTTAGGGTTTAGGGGCACGAAAGGGAGCAACCTTTACGAAACAACGCCGCATCCTCCAACATCTCAGGAGCGAAATGGTGCCTCTGCAAGTAGCACCTCACCATCAGCCTGCAAAGATTAAGGTTTCTGGTTTAGGGTTTGAGGTAGGGTTCGACAGATTTATGGCTTTAGGGCCTGCAGGGTAGTACAGATTTAGGGTTTACGGTGTAAGGGGGGCTTGGGCGCACAGTTAAACCCTACACCTGCGCCCTAAAACTCTAAACCCTAAAGCCTCATCCCTAAAACCAACCACACTACCACGTCCAGAGCTACCCTAAACCCTAAACCCAAAACCCTAAACCCTCAACCCTAAACCCTAAACCCTAAAACCTAAACCCTAAACCCTAAACCTTCTCCGCGGATTCTAAGACTCACCGGCTTCCTGGGATGAAGTCGAAATTCTCTTCAAGGTTGCCCAGTACAAGCTATGAGAATCAACTAGGGCTTGTTTCTAGGGTCTCAAGTTTAGGGTTGTCTAGGGTTTAGGGTTTAGGGTTTAGGGTTTGGGGTTTGGGGGTTGGGGTTTGGGGTTTTGGGTTTGGGGTTTTGTGGTCTAGGGCTTAGGGCTTGAGGTTGTTTAGGGCTTGTGGAGTTGCATAAGGCACCAAGAAGCCGCACGCAAGAAGGCTTTTGGGACCTACAGTTCCACAACCGCACCCGCCGAACCTGAACCCCAAACCCCAAACCCTAAACCTTAACCCTAAACCCCAAACTCCAAACCCTAAACCTCAACCCTAAAACCCAAAACCCTAAACCTTAACCCTAAACCCCAAACACTAGACTCCAGACCCTCACTTCTACACCGCCAGCCCGCCTTGGGCAGGCGGATGAAGGCCTGAAGCCGCAAATCTGCTGCTATTGCGGCTTCCCTGAAACAGGGTTTAGGGTTTAGGGTTTAGGGCTCGGGTTTAGGGTTTAGGGTTTAGTGTTCAGGGTTTAGGGTTTAGAGTTCAGGGTTCAGGGTTTAGGGTTTAGTCTAGGCCGTAGCCCCGTTTGGGCGGTAGTACGGGTCACGGCAATTTTTTGGAGAGGGATTTGGGGGGGGGGGGGGGGGGGGTAAGTTAGAGATCGCCATTTGGGTACATGCCTCAATGTATCAACTGCTAGGAGGTGTTCTAAACCCTAAACCCTGAACCCTGAACCCTAAACCCTAAACCCTAAACCCTAAACCCTAAACCCTTTCTGGGCTACTTAGACCAGACCCTGGAGTACCAGAAAGGGTGCCCTTTTTGGCTTAAAGGGGTTCAGAAGAGAAAACCCTAAACCCTAAACCCTAAACCCTAAACCCTAAACCCTAAACCCTAAACCCTAAACCCTAAACCCAAAAAAAGGGAATGAGGGCCTACTCTGGGTCCTAGTAGAAGTAGGGTTTGACTAGGGCCTGGAGTTGAGGGCTTCGTCAGGGTTTAAGGCTTAGGCTGTTTGGGGTTTAGGGTTTAGGGTTTAGGGTTTAGGGTTTCGGGTTTAGGGTTTAGGGTTTAGGGTTTAGGGGCACTTACAATCAGGGGCGCAAGCAGCCCAGATGAGGTTGACTGAGATTCTGGCCTACCAGAGCTGCGCAGTCCCCCTTACTGAAGTTTCAAGTATGCGCGATGAGGTGATGTGAAGCTGGCCGGTTGCATACTTGGCCTATACCCAAAAACTAAAGAGGTTTTCCAGTCACAAGAGCACATTGCCCCAACAATGCTGATGCACTACTCCCTAAACCCCAAACCCTAAACCCTAAACCCTAAACCCAAAAACAGTTCTGAGCGCAAGCTTCATCCTGCTGCTCATGAGAACCCTGAGCCCCAAACCCTAAATCCCGCCCCCCCCCCCCCCCGCAGGGTTCGCCAAGGTAGGGTAAACTAGGAAGCCTTTTGGAGGGGCTAAGAGGGGAATCCTTTGAATCAAGGTTTAGGGTTTAGGGCTTAGGGTTTAGGGTGCCCGCCGCCTCGCCCATGCGTGCGGAAAACGGGACGTCTCGGTTGAGATACCAGGGCCTGACTGTCAGGAGACTAGTTCGGAAGGTTGCGGAAAAAAGGGTTTAGGGTTAAGGGTTTGGGGTTTAGGGCTAGGGCTTAGGGCACTCCTCCAGCCCCCGCCAAGCAGGTGTGCCCAGGCAGCCCAGATACAGCCCTGAATTCAAGAACCAAAGCTTGCAACTGAATATGGAACCCTAAACCCTAAACCCTAAACCCTAAACCCTAAACCCTAAACCCTAAACCCCAAACCCTAAACCCTAAACCCTCAACCGGGTTTAGGGTTCAGGGCTTAAGGTTCAAGGGATGAAGCAATGTGCTTTCCTTAGTTGAGGGATTCTGGGGTAGAATTGTGGGTTTAGGGTTTAGGGTTTAGGGTTTAGGGTTTAGGGTTTAGGGTTTAGGGGCGGCAGGTTTGGCGCTAGCTTGCCTTCAGCTGTTCTTCTTTTTTCTTAGAGCTTAGGGTTTGGGGGTGAGGCTTTAGGGGTTTTGGGTCTCGGGTTAGAGGGTTTAGAGCTTAGGGTTCTGCAAACACGGAGTGTTGCTGAGGCCTTCTTTGAGCCCTGTTGTTCTCGGCCGCCTTCGGCACCTGGGATGCCAATTTTGTTCTTCAAAAAAACTAACCCCTACACCCCAAAACCTCTCTCTGGTTGTAGAGCTTAGGATGTTTTCTGGGTTTAGGGTTTAGGGTTTAGGGTTTAGGGTTTAGGGAAGCTAAGAGGCACTAGAGGATGGGTGCTGTACTGCTCCCCGATAAGGCGGCTTGTGCGTAGCTCTTAAGGCTTAGGGTTGAGGGTTTAGGGCCCAGGGTGGCCCCTTAAGACCCTCTTAGGGTATTTAGGGTATTTAGGGTATTTAGGGTTTAGGGTTTAAGGTTTAGGGTATTATCCTCTGAAGCCCAATTAAAGGAAGACATCAGATATCCCAAGGTCCTTGTAACCCTAAACCCTCAACCCTAGTGAGTCCCCAAAAGGAACATACCCCAACAGCCTACCAAGGGGCTGCGGTTTAGGGTTTAGGCTTTGGGGGTTTAGGGTTTGGGGTTTAGGGTTTAGGGTTTAGGGTTTAGGGCTGAGGGTGTATCAGGGTCTTAAAGGGCTGAGGATGCTCGACTTCGCACGTTTCCACTGGTGTCACAGGGCTTCTAGGATTCCAGGTTTAGTGATTTAGGGTACAAGGTTTAAGAGTCTAGGAGTTTTATAGGGCTCAGGGTTTAGGAGGTTGATTGCGCCGCAGTCCTCGCCATCAAACATGCTTTTAACGACTTGAGCACCATCTTGAAAAGGTTCAGTGTTTAGGGTTTAGGGTTTAGGATTTAGGGGTTCCCCGAAACCCTAAACCCTGACCCTAGCTAAACCATCCTAAACCTAAACCCTTCCAGTGTCCGTTCCGCCCAGTAAGGCATAGGGTTGTCGGGTGCCTTTGAGGCAAACAGGGCCCCTTAAAAACACCAACAAAAACCTGTGCTGTTGTGTACCCCGGAACGGGTTCTTGGGTTGAACCAGGGTTTAGGGATTAGGGCTTAGGGCTTAAAGTTCAGGATTCAAGGGTTTAGGGCTTGGGGTTTCAAAGGATTTCTGCAGATCGGGCACTGGCCGGTAGCTATTGACGCCGCAACACCTGCCCAGGACTTTTAGGGACTGATTTCACTATTCTTGTTACCCTAAACCCTAAAGCCGATTTAAACCTTGAGCCATCAAGCCAGACAAGAAAAACCCAGGGAGCGTCTCAGAGTACAGCGGAGGCCTTAAGACTTTGTGGTATAAGAAAAGGGTTTAGGGTATAGGGTTTAGGGTTTGGGTTGCGGCTTCCACGGAGGAGGAGACTGTGCTTGGCGGTTGATGTGTACTTGTAAGTAGGGTAGTATAGCTGCACTAAGATCTATCTTTTTGGGTTACTTTGAACCGCACGATTTAAGTACCCATGCCTTCTGACCTACAGGTGAAGATGTTAAAGTTGATGAACTGTCATGAGTCCGGACCTGTACAGATGCTTTGGCTGGAAAGGCTCCCGTAGTGTAAAGCTAGCAGCTCCGGGGCTCTCTTCACACGTTTAGGGTTTAGGGTTTAGGGTTTAGGGGTGCACGTTGGTGTTCCCACCCATCAAATGCAACCCGTATCCGATGGTGTTGGCCCCATCGAACCCGGAACACTTTAAGCCAGTGGCGACTGCCCAGGAGAGAGCGTGCAAATCCTGCCGGATCGAACGTGCCCATCTTGAGGATCACCTCCTCATCCTGCTTGATCTTCTTCTCACGCCCTTATGCCACCGCCGGATATGCTTCAAGCACCTTCTCCCGCACGTTTGCCGACTGACACGTCGCAAGCAGACGTGCATCTTTCTAAGCATGCTAACCCTAAACCCTAAACCCTAAACCCAGAACCCCAAACCCCATAAACGATTGCTGGGATCGGAAAGCCACTCAAAGCTTCGCGCCCTGCTGGTACCTGACAGTATCACTCTTCGGGTCCACAAGGGCTGGGCTGTCCCTCCCTGGAAGCCTCCCTAAACCCTAAAAAGCCCTAAACCCCAAACCCTAAACCCTAGCCCTAAACCCCAAACCCTAAACCCTAGCCCGAAACCCCAAACCCCAATCCTAACCCCTAGTCCTAAACCCCAAACCCTAAAGCCCGAACCCCTAAGCCCCAAAGCAGACGGCACAGCCGGTCTTATAGCTTCAGCTCAACACTATCGGAGAGAGTACCCGAAACCCTAAATCCTTTTTTAAGGGTTGAGGGTTTAAATAGGGTTTATCAGGTTTAGGGTTTAGGGATTTAGGGTTTAGGGCTTCGGGTCCCAAACTCCTAAGCCCCCCCCCCCCCCCCGGGCCTGATTACCCAGATAAGGGCCGGCCTAAACCCTAAACCCTAAACCCTAAACCCTAAACCCTAAACCCTAAACCCTGAACCCTGAACCCTGAACCCTGAACCCTGAACCCTGAACCCTGAACCCTGAACCCTGAACCCTGCCTGATGACCCGGATAAGGGCCGGGTTCAAGACCGAGATCAGGCCGGTCAGAGGCATCGCAGCGAAGGCCGCCCACATCAGGGGCACGATGACCTGAGAGCTTGCGCGACTTTTTGGGGCGGGTTTGTAGTAGCCCTAAACCCTAAACCCTAAACCCTAAACCCTAAACCCTAAACCCTAAACCTTAATAGGGATGATAATTTGTGGGCATACTGGAATCCCTCCTAAGGGCTGTTAGTCTCAGGGGGTCTCAGGGGGGGGAACATCCCAACTTGTATGGTCTTTAAGGGTTTATACTTACTGGCCCAAAAGCCCAGGGAATAAAAGTTGAAACTTTAAGAATAAACTGCCTTATAAGAAGCCCAAAAGTTGAAAAGTTGGGTTTTGAGCCGGTAAGTATAAGGCTTCAGGGTGATAAGGGTTTCTAGGGTTTAGGGTCATGTCGCCAGTATGGAGCTTGGCTTTTGTCTGGTGATGTCGAAGCGTGTCAGCCTTTGTCTGACTTTGGGTAGAAGCTAAGGTTGTACGAACCCGAGCCGCGCACGCGTCGGCCTAGGCCATCATCACTTGCAATGGCCCGACGGGCGTTTCCCAAAATGTTCCCAAAAAAATAGTGGAACCCCCTGTAGACTTCATATGCCCTTTGCAAAACACCCCCCCCCCAAATTGGGTAAGCGCCCTAAGTTTGGGAAACCGCGAAGGCGTGAGCAGCCAACACTCAAAGCCCAGGCAAAAACAGTCGCTGGTCTCGCACCCTGACACCCCAACCCCCAATAACTTCCAGAGGCTCTATAGGGTTCACTTCTTGGTTTAGGGTACAACCCTAAACCCTAAACCCTAAACCCTAAACCCTAAACCCTAAACCACACTAAGCCATGAGAAGACTTGCTTCTGACATGCTGGTCGGGCCAAGGTGCGCTGCTGAGATTCTGTGTGAGGTAGACAATTGCTGAGGTACCTGAAGTCAGTGGGGTTTAGGGCTTCGTGGTGGGGTTTGGGGTTTAGGGTTTAGGGTTTAGGGTTAGGGTTTAGGGTATTTAGGGGTGTTGGAGTCGTGTTGGGGTTTAGGGTTTCGGGTTTGGGGGGGGTGTTCGAACCCTCCCATGCATGAACCTCCCCACCTACCCCCCCCCCCCCCCCCCCCCCCCCCCCCCCCCCCCCCCCCCCCCCCCCCCCCCCCCCCCCCCCCCCCCCTACGCCATGGTTGGCTCTTTCTGGTTTGCGGCCTCGTGGGCCGGCGGCCTGAGCCGAAGGCTTGAGTATCCCCAAGAAGGCACTCAAGATACACGCAGGAATACTTCTAAGGAACCCTACATACACGCGCCAGTAACAGTAACATGCACCTTTATAGACCCTAAACCCTACAGTAAACATAAACGGGATATCTAAGGGCAGCTACATGGTCCCTCAGTATGGGCCCTTAACAGGAGTGCCCCTTACATACCCCCTATATACCCAATACACATTCAGGGCCCATACATCAGAGCGCTGTCAGGGAGGCTACGGATCACATATGAAGGGCCCATGTGACTACCCCTACCTCACGGGGATTTTCCCTACAGAGCCTGAACTTATCGAGCTCCCGGGGCATGCACCCAACAAACTCAAAACAGGTAGTAATTTGAGCAACAGTAAGCCAGAAGCCCTAGCAGGTTTAGAGTCTAGGGTCTGGCCTGTCTTTGGATTTAGATTGGGGGCCACCAGTTGCTGTACATGTAGACGTCTAGTTAACCTAGACTTAAGCTCGACTCTTTAAACCCCAAACCCAAACCTCCAAACTCTCAACCCTAGACACCAAGTACCCTAAACGCCAGACTCTGAACCCCAAACTAGTAGTTGCTCAAGAACACCCCAAAAATGAAAGATACTCTTCCTTATAAGGGTACTCTGAACCCCAAACTAGTAGTTGCTCAAGAACACCCCAAAAATGAAAGATACTCTTCCTTATAAAGGGTAACATAGGTACTATTATGTCTTGATTCTTTTCGGGTTCTTAGGCAAATAGTAGTAGTAAGCTCAACGCCATGAAACGCTAAACACGGCAAACCCGAAACTCGCTACATCCTGAACTCTGGACTCTAAATACCCCAAAAACTCTAGGACTCCGGAACGTAGACTTAGTAAAGTCTAGAGTCTAGACCCTAAGCTCTGCGCCTAAATCCTATAAACATTACACTCTGAAATCTAGATTTTTAAGTCTCCCCAAGCTCTGAACCAGGCTTCTCCAGTCCTCCCCTTGCCCTGAAGGGTACACACCAGGCCCATAAATCCGACGAAGATGGTGTTGGTCTGGTACTCCTCCGCAGCGAGAACTAGGGTTTCGGGTTTAAGGTTTGCCCCAAACCCTAAACCCCAAACCCGAAACCCTTGGTGAAAAAGTCTTTCTGCTGAAATGTGTATTTCCATGCGTTTTTCTGCCTCACCTTCTGCTTAACCTTTTCGTTGGCGCTGAGCATTCACGTCTTCGAACTTCTGTTTGTCTTGATACCTCAGTTTTACGATAGTATCATAAGGGCACCCTTGTTTTGGGTTGGTTATAGGGCACCTTGAACCAAAGAAAAGTGGTAAGGGGTACAACTAGGCTACCAAGGTGTGAGTGAAAAGTAAACATGTGCTCAGTTAACTGACAGGTGAATAGTGCAGCATCGCCATGTCTTTGCTGCCTTCGCCCCTAAACCCTAAACCCTAAACCCTAAACCCTAAACCCTAAACCCCATTGTACATTTGAGTTGTCTGGCAGCAGTGCAGCTAAGAATTCTAGGACACCAAGATCGAGATCACACCTCAACTTGCACAGGATGAGACAAGACACTCCAACAACACTACGTCTGGGAGGCATTACTCAAAGACACCCTGCACTGCTCTAGCAGAGTGAAGCGGCAGACTCTTCTTTCTTCCGGAAGTCGGAAGAGTCTCTGGGCTGCGACGGAAACAATGTTGTGGGACTTTAAAGCCAGACAGGCCTCAGTCGAAAAAAGAAGGCGCGAGGCACAGGAGTCAGAGCAGGTAGGAGCTCTGCAGCATGTAAGAGGCACCTCATATCTCCGGAGTCCCAAAATGAAAGAGCGTTTTCTCGTACTCGTTCCCATCCATTCCGCAGGTAAAGAAGGTCTGCGAGCTCCCTGAAAGGATCCCACGCGGCCACCCAGTTTCGATGTACCTGGGCTCAAACTCGAGGGGAATCTCTTTGTAGACCCACTGTGTCGGCCAATCTATCAGCTGCATGTTCTCGTAGAACGCGTCCTGGCCTGACCGAAGTCCTGCGAACAGCATGAGCTGGTCCCCGAGGCTCTGGCACCTGTTGTTGATGCAGCCTTTGGCTCGCCACCTGGCCAACTGCTTAGTCTCACCTCCATCCTGCAGCTCACTTCGAAGTTGAACATCTCATCTTCCCACCCCTCGAGATCCTCATCTTGGGTTTCAGAAAGCCTGGCCACCAGCTGGCCACAGCGATCCATACCCGGAGCCGGAACGTGTGGGGTCCAGACGAACTTCTTCTCTCCCGTGTGGTCACCCTCCTGCCAGTCAAAGAAGCGCAGGGCCGGAACATAACCTTGGCTCTCAAAAGAATCTGAAAACATGGTGATCCTCTTAAACCCGAGAAGGGAAAAATATAAAATATCCCAGAGGCCTACCTAGAAACCGCCCTTGCTACGGTCATCTCTCCCGAGGGACACGGCAGGGAACTTGAACTTGAAGGGAGTGGGAGGACCTTCCGGCTGGAAGTGCGCTGTGCGGAGATCATCGGCATCAACGCCGCAGAGGCGGAACTTCTGCAGCACCCCATCTTTCATGCCCTCCATCTCCTCACCCGCAAGCCCCGGAGCTAGTAGCACGGTGGCAAGCTGATCTTCCAAGCGGAAGGCATGGATGGCCTGACCATCCGGTACTGGCAAAGGGACCCGCCGCGCGCTGACGTAGCCGCTGCCCGCCTGCACAGACCCCTCCAGAGCGAAGGGCTCGTTGGCGCCGATCAACCAGATGTCCGACGGCTCGAAACGCTTGACCTCGTACTTGCCGATGTAGTCCGTGAAGGCATTTTCGCCAAGACTTGTATTGTGCAATCGCCAAGCAGGTCGGGCAGGATATGCCAAGAGGCGATCACGACCCACTTGCTCCACAACTGCACCCACACACAAGGGCCCCCCAACGGGAACCTCTATGGTGCTCCACACTATCTTGCTCTCGCGCCAGAATTCGAGGGCCGGGATCCTCGCGACCTCCACCTCCCCACCACCACCGAGGCCCGAAGCTTCGAGAGTTTCGTTGTCGCGCAGCACCCGCGCGCCGGACTCAGGCGCAGCCCGCAGCGGAGCTCGGGCGGCCCACCGTAGCCGGCTGCCACCGCAGCACGGCGCAGGCTGGCCACCAGTTCCAAGGGTTCGATGGTACACTTGGCAATCTCTGCCCCGGAGCCGGCAGCTTTGAGAAGGATGTTGGGCATGGTCGCAAACGAGCGCTGCGACAAATCTGCTTGGCGCCCGCCGTGTGGCCCGACCACCCTTCCAGCCAAAAGCTAAAACAGAACACAACTCCTGACTGTTTCAGCCAAAATGCTCCAGAAGCTGAGTTCACGAAACCACATGCGTGTGATTTTCGGGCTTGCTGTTGGCCCACGTTCGTGCATCACAAAGACGCAAGAAATCCTACATGTGTCCATTCTCTTTCAACGGAAGCTGCAAGGCGGACAATGGCGTGGGGAGGCAACCAGTTATCGATGCTGTGCAAGCTATGCAAGCGTAGGCAAGAGTCTCCGAGAATGATCCTAAGGGTCCATGTAGCTAAATAAGCAATGCTTGGGCCTTAAAGTACTTCTTAAATATAGACTCTTGGGGCATAATGAGGTACATGGACCCTTCGGGTGACCTTATCAACCTCTGTTGCGGCACATGCGAGGTGTAAAAAGAAACAAAACGCTCCGAAAAATGCACACGAAGCGCACCCAAGAGGGTTTAGGGTTTATATAAGGTTTATATACGGTTTATATACAATTTATCTAGGGGTTTGTTTAGGGTTTACAGAATAAGTTTTTTTTTGGGGGGGAGGTGGGGGGGGGGGGGCCGGCCTGCAGCCTCGACGGCACATTCTGCACGAGGCAGGCGTTCGCAGGGGACGACATGGCCCACCAGGAGCTTGAGACTCGGACTCGAACCTAAACCCTAAACCCTAAACCCTAAACCGTTATAGTCTGTGAAAGCACGGACCTAGCGTTTGCCAGGCCTGGCTGAGTTCGTAGGCGGACGGAGGGGGGGAAGCCTCAACCCGAAACCGCAAACCCTAAACCCTAAACCCTGAATGGGCGTTTGGGGTTCGAATAGCGAAGGGCGCTTTGAATGGTTGAAGGGGGCTCGGAAGGGGGATCCTCGCGAAGCAGATCAGGCTTTAGCAGCCCTTTCGGCTTCTAGGTGGCTTGATGAGGCTTAGGGTTTAGGGTTTAGGGTTACGGTTCAGGGTTTCGGGGTTTAGGGTTTAGGGTTTAGGGTTTAGGGTTTAGGTTTTAGCGACTTACGGCTCCGGCGTGGACTTCATTCTACTCCAGGGCTGTGCTGGCATGCTTCGGTATTGCACTGCTGACTTGCCTTCGGGCCACACCTGACGGGCGCCCGGTGTTCTAGCCTATCTCAAGCCGCCAGCTCTCCTACTTGCGACAAGTAGGGTTTAGGGTTAAGGGTTCAGGGTTTAGGGTTTTGGGTTTAGGGTTTAGGTTCAGAGCCTTTAGGGGGCACCCGTTATACCATGGGGCATTTTGCATCAAGGGCACTCTCAGACGGGACCACAACGAAGCTTAGAGAACGGCTTAGAAGTGGGTTTGCGGTTTAGGCGTCATCATGAGTTCCCGTCATTTAAGGGGGGTAGTGTAGAGGGGGGTAGCAGGGGAACCTAATCAACCCTAAACCCTAAACCCATTATGATGTCAGCCCACCAACCCGCTCCTGTAGAGGAACCGTTGCTGACATGGTAAGATCACACAGACGGACCCCCCTCAACGGAGTTTGCCCCACCTCAAAGCCTAATTTCAGCTCAGTTTCTGCCAGCCCTGAAGCCCCCGGAAATTCTAAAAGCCCTGCTTGGAAGGGTGGGGGGGGAAACCGTGATTCATGAAACCTGTGCTTTGTTAGAACGCTTTTTAGGCTTTAGGGTCCTTCAAAAGGTCCCCCCCCCCCCCCACCCCACCCCCCCCCCACCCCACCAAGCGACTTGGATTCGGGTGCTCCGCGAGCGCCGACTACCCCTGCATTCAGACGTTTTTCTTGTACCCTAAACCCTAACCCCTAAACCCCAAACCCTAAACCCCTATTTATTAGGGTTCTTCTGACGATTGATGAGCTTCGTACTATGGTTTGTGGGATACGCAATATGATTGACAGGGTTCTTCTTGTGATTCGTAGGGGTTGCTTTTTGACTTCGGCTGGTCCCTATAGCCCGAAACCCTAAACCCTAAACCCTAAACCCTAAACCCTAAACCCCGAACCCTTGAAAGCAGGAAGAAGGGGTGTTGGGCTCTCTGGGCCCTTCTTTTCTGCGTTGGCAGCGGGGGCTGGTGCTCCGAAAGGAGCCGCAGAGGCAACGTCAGGGCCCCAGATTTGGGGTTTAGGGTTTAGGGTTTAGGGTTTAGGGTTTAGGGTTTGTTGGTGATAGGGTTTAATTAAGGTGTAGGGCTTCGGGCTGACCAATTTGCAGTATGCTTGGAAAATGGCTACTCAGCAAGTAGGGGCGTTTATACGTACCCTAACAAAGGTTCAATATAATTCTATATACAAACCCTAAACCCTAAACCCTAAACCCTACACCCTAAACCCTAAACCCTAAACCCTAAACCCCAAAAGCTACAGATCCCAGAGAAGGCCAAAGGAAAAACACGATGTTTGTGCTTTCAGGGGTTCAGTAGGTTCAGGGTTAGGGGTACGCTAAACCCTAAACCCTAAACCCTAAACCCAAAACCCTAAACCCTAAGCCCTAAACCCTAAACCCTAAGCCCTAAACCCTAAACCCTAAACCCAAAACCCTAAGCCCTAAACCCTAAACCCTAAACGCTGTTTAGGGTTCAGAAGCAGAGAGGTGGAGACGGGTGGGCTGAGGGGTGTTACGATCGAGTTAACCCTCAGCCCTAAACCCTAAACCCTAAACCCTGAACCCTAAACCCTGAACCCTGAACCCTAAACCCTAAACCCTAAACCCTGAACCCTAAGCCCTAAACCCTAAACCCTAAACCCTAAACCCTAAACCCTAAACCTCCTGAACCCCCAAGGGCCGGGATAGCAGAAGGTGGCGAAGGCCGTGGCGCTTAGATGCCAAGTTGGCGGCCGCGCTAGGTGGCCGCCGAAGGCCCTTGGCGGCCGCTGCAAGCTGGCCGACTCCTGTGCCACGACTACTTAGACCCTTGGGAGGGTTTAGGGTTTAGGGTTTAGGGTTTAGGTTTTAGGGTTTAGGGTTTAGGGTTCAGGGTTGAGGGTTTAGGGTTTGGGGGGAGTGCCCCGCCTGCAGCCTGGACTGCAGATTCTGCACGAGGCAGGCGTTCGCAGGGGACGGCAGACCGGGGCCTGGGGCAGAAGATCGAGTCAGGCTCAATCCTTATATTAAGGACGAAATGAACCCGAAAATTTGGGTCACATACCCTATACTACTTTTGTTCCTATGCAGGTATATGAGGCATAAGCCCTTTTTCGGGTTCATTTGTCATTCGTTTGCCCCCCAGGTAGACCTACCAGGTCAGGCCAGTTCTTGAGGTTCTTCGGACGTGTTTTGGGCGAAGGCCGCTGGTAGTGCGGTTCTGCGGCAAGAGATTGCAAGGAAATGCCGAGCTGAACATATATACATAAGAATGGAGCGTTTCTGAGCTCATCGCCTCGGGACAGCTGATGAAACTTTGGATTTCCTAAGGCATCCCTCCCAACTTCCTATAAGAGGCTTGCGGAAGACATGTAATGTTTAGAACCCTGCAGGGACAGTTGTCAGCCTGAGTTCCTGGTTGGGGTTTAGGGTTTAGGGTCCAGGGTTGGCGGTAGGTTTCAGCTGGCTCGGCGAGGCTTTGCCAAGGGTTTAGGATTTCAGGACTTTAGGGCTCACGACATAGGGTCTCTTTGAGGCTTTAGGGCTTGCAGGTATTAGGCATGTAAGGTTTGGGGTTGCCAGGGGTGTAATTACACATCAGGGGCGTCTGGGTGATAGTTGCAGGTTATTGAGAGTGTCGTTGAGGTAGCAGCTGGGGTGCGCACTCTGAACCCTGCGGCTTCTGCACCTCAAACTGAAACCCTAAACCCGTGGGAAGTGTTACATAGACACCCTGCTCTGGCAGTAAAGCGGCAGACTCTTCTACTTCCGCAAGTCGGAAGAGTTTCTGGTCTTGGACTGCGACGCAAACTGCGTTGTGGGACTTTAAGCCCCACCGCCCTCAGTCGCACAAGGCGTGAGGCACAGCAGCTAGGACCGCTGCAGCATGCGGAGTCACCTTATATCTCCGGGGTGCCAAAATGAAAAAACGTTTCCGTGTAGTCGCCAGCATTTCCGCACGTAAAGAAGGTCTGCGTGCTCCCTGAGAGGATCCCACGTGGCCACTCACATTCGATGTATGGGGGCTCAAACTTGAGGGGAATCTCGCGGAGGACGTCTTGTGTCTGCCAGTCCATAAGCTGCATGTTCTCATAGAACGCGTCCTCGCCTGAATGGAGTCCTGCAAACAGCATGAGCTGGTCCCCGAGGCTCTGGCACCTGTTGTTGATGAAGCCTTTGGCTCGCCATGTGGCCAACTGCTTAAACTCACCTCCATCCTGCAGCTCACAAACTTCGAAGTTGAACACCTCGCCATCAAACCGATCGAGATCCTCATCTTGGGTTGCACAAAGCCTGGCCACCAGCTGGCCACAGCGATCTTTACCCGGAACCTCAACGTATGGGGGCCGGCTGAACTTCTTCTCTCCCGTGTGGTCACCCTCCTGCCAGTCAAAGTTGCGCAGGGCCGGAACATAGCCCTCCCTGCGGTGATCCATCCCGTCGGTCACGGACGGGAACTTGAACTTGAAGGGAGTGGGAGGACCTTCCGGCTGGAAGTGCGCTGTGCGGAGATCATCCGCGTCAACGCCGCAGAGGCGGAACTCCTGCAGCACCCCATCCTTCATGCCCTCCATCGCTTCACCCGCAAGCCCCGGAGCTAGTAGCACGGTGGCAAGCTGATTGTGGAAGCGGAAGGCATGGATGGCCTGACCATCCGGCACGGGCAAAGGGACCTGCCGCGCGCTGACGTAGCCGCTGCCCGCCTGCACAGACCCCTCCAGCGCAAAGGGCTCGTTGGCGCCGATCAACCAGATGTCCGACGGCTCGAAACGCTTGACCTCGTACTTGTTGATGTTGTCCCGGAAGGCAGACTCGTCAAGGTCGCCATTGTACGAGCGGAAGGCAGGTCGGGTAGGAAATGCCAAGAGGCGATCACGACCCACTTGATGCACAACTGCACCCTCACACAGGGCGCCCCCCACAGGAACCTGGATGGTGCTCCACACTATCTTGCTCTCGCGCCAGAATTCGAGGGCCGGGATCCTCACGACCTCCACCTCCCCACCACCACCGAGACCCGAAGCTTCGAGAGTTTCGCTGTCGCGCAGCACCCGCGCACCAGACATCAGGCGCAGGCCGCAGCGGAGCTCGGGCGGCCCACCGTGGCCGGCTGCCACCGCAGCACGGCGGAGGCTGGCCACTAGTTCCAAGGGTTCGATGGTGCAATTGGCAATCTCTGCCCCGGAGCCGGCAGCTTTGAGGAGGATGTTGGGCATGGTCGCAAACGCACGCTGCGCATGCGAGGGCAAAACACAACTCCTGACTGATCAGCCAAACAGCTCGTCCAGAAGCTGAGCTCACGAAGCCATACGCTATCGATGCTGTGCAAGCGCAGACAAGGGTCTCCCAACATCCCGAACATGGACCTAAACCCTAAACCTTGGGAGCCCCCCAATCATAATCCAGGCCTTTATAGGGATTATATAGTGCCCCCCTATCATAATCCCCCTCTTCGCCTAAGGAACATCCCAACCTAAACCTTGCAGCCCAAGGCGAAGTTTAGGGTTTAGGGCTGAGGTTGAGGGTTTAGGGTTTAGGGTTTAGGGGTTGCCCGGCCTGCTGGCCGGCGCATTCTGCACGAGCAGGGGGACGACATGGCTCACCAGGAGCAGAAGACTCGGACTCGAACCTCCCCCCCCCCCCACCACCCAAAAAAAAGAAAGCCCTGTTAGAACCTCAAGAGACATAATACAGCCAAAGCTAATTCAACCCCTAGACCTCAAAACCCTAATCCCCCCCACCCGTCCCCCCCCCCCCCCCCCCAACCCCCCCCCCCCCCCCAAAAAAAAACTAAACTAAATCCCCCAACGCCCTATCTCCATGCCTTTAGACCCCCCAGCCGGTTGAAAGTCCTGTCGCACCTGCGAGGCTCGACCCTTTCGGAAGGAAAAAGAGCCGGCGGGGCTTAACCCCAAAACCTAAACTCACTGGTTCTTAGCAGCTTCAAAGACTATTCTAGCGGGATGTACTTACGTATTTCCCATGGTGAGAACTGGTCAGTGAAACATGGAGCACAAAGCTGACCTAGTGGTTGTGTGGCTTAGTTTGGATGAAGAAGGAGCGCGGGGAGGGGCGGGGGAGGGGCCCCTTGAACCCTAAACCCTAAACTCCCTAAACCCTAAACCCAAGTCAGGAACCGATGCTGACGTTCAAGATGTTTCAGCGATGCCACAAGATGCACGGACAAACCCTCTCCATCTCTACTCAATTTGCCCCACCTTAAAGCCCAAACCCTGAAGCCTAGACCTTCTTACGATTATCATTATGACTATCATCATTATTATTACTATATTATTATCATCATTATTATTATTACTATTATTATTATTATTATTATTATTATTAGGTTTAGTATTTAATAATTATTTTAGCGACTTAACCAGCTGGAGCTCTCTGAACTCTGAAGACCCCTAGAAGAAACACAGACTCCAGGGCGTGCCTATGATCCACTTTGAAGGCGTGGGTGGGGTGGGGTGGGGGGGTTTAGGGTTTAGGGTTTAGGGTTTAGGGTTTAGGGTTTAGGGTTTAGGGTTTAGGGTTTAGGGGTTGGAGCGGGTGGGGGGGGGGTGTTCTGTGAGAGCTGTATGTGACGATTGATAAGGCATATGCTTTACACGATATCAACCTTAAACCCGAAACCATAAACCCTAGACCCCGAACCCTTGAAAGCAGAAAACCCTAAACCCTAAACCCTGAACCCTGAACCCTGCTAAATCCGAAAAGATGGGGGGTGGTTGGGCTCTTTGGGCCCTTCTTTTCTGCGTTGGCAGCGGGTTTCTGCTCCGAAAGGAGCCGAAGAAGCAATGTCAGGGTTCCAGATTTGGGCTCCTCCGGGGGGTTTAGGGTTTAGGGTTTAGGGTTCAGGGTTTAGGGTTTAAGGTTCAGCGTTTGGGATTTCAGCTTCTTTAAGGTTTAGCGCTTAGGGTTTCTTCCCGGCTGACGAATTGTGCGGTATACTTGTTGGAAAACCCGAGGAAATCTCCATAAGGGGTCAATGGTAGGTCACACGGTACCCTCAAATGGAGGTTCTATGCAACCTTTTGGGGTTTAGGGTTTAGGGTTTAGGGTTTAGGGTTTTGGGTTTTGGGAACCTTCATTCTGGCACAGATCCCAAAGAAAGCCAAAGGAAGGAAGTAGCGGCTGGGATGCTACTGCATTCAGATGGTTGAGGGCGTTGGGTTTAGGGTTTAGGGTTTGGGGTTTGGGGTTTAGGGTTTAGGGTTTGGGGTCAGAAGAGTTGAGACACGTGAGCTGAGGGGTGTTACAATCAGGAACCAGGATGGCCCGATTTTTTTTTTTTTGGGGGGGGGGGGGGGGGGGGGGGGGGGGGTTTGGGGGGGGTTTGGGGTTTAGGGTTAAGGGTTAAGGGTTTAGGGTTTAGGGCGACAGCCCAGTAAGAGACGGTACAGAATGTTCCAAGGGCCTGTTAAGGGCTTCGGGCGTCAGGTTGCGATGACCAGTTGCTCTGGAACCCTCGACCAGGGCAATGCCCCGAGGTGATCCAGGGGGCAGCTTCGCTGCCTTCGCCTTTGCCTCTTCGAGTTTGGGGGGGTTTAAGGGTTTGGGGTTCAGGGCTCAGGGGTGTAGATTCTTCTAGGCTGGCTCTTGTAGGTTCAAGCGAGTCTTAGACCCCAAAGCCAACCAAGGGCTTGGAGAAACGCAGCTGGCGAAGGCTGTGGCGCTTAGCCCACTCTGTCTCAACGAAAAGGAGGCGCAGGCGAAGTTGGCGCCGCGCCTGGTGGCCGCCCAAGGGGCTGGGCGGCCGCTGCAAGCTTGCAGACTCCTGTGCCGTGACTAGGGTTCAGGGGGTGCCTTGCCTTATAAAGCATACATACAAAGGGACTGCGAGGAATACTATTCGGACTTCTTCCGACCCCTATAGTAGGGGTTTAGGGTTACTACAAGAAAACCAATAAGACACTGCGGTAGGACTTATTCCGACCCCTGTAGTAGGGGTTTAGGGCTTATAGGTCTTCGGGCAATGTGTAATATCCAGCTTGCGCTCAGCGCAGCTCTTGCGGAGACCGTGCGACATGGCACTGGCACAGCAGACCTCTCTCTCTCTCTATCTCTCTCTCTCTCTACACACATATATATATACATATACATGCGTATACATATATGTCTATATACATATGTGTATATACACACACATAATATATGTCTGTATACACATATGAACATAGGTATCAATGCAACATTCGTACGTCTGTATATTCAGAAGTGTAGATAATCTTTCTCAGAAGTATACATGTATGAATACACATACACGCATAAGACATGAAGTTAAATCGAAGCTTAGACATACAAACATGCATGCATACACCACACGCGTCTGTACATATATATATATATATATATATATAATGTATATATATATATATACATACATATACACACATATACATATACATATAATATATATATATATACATACATATGTGCATGCCTCAGAGCCTCTGCAGGGCTGCTCCGCTTGAAAACTCCCAGGATCCTGTGCCCATGGGCGTGTCCCCCTGTCTGCATGACAGCAAAGCACTGTGGCTCCCGGGGGGGTCCTTTCGCCCCTGTGCTGGGCACAGAGGGTGTTGCACAAAAGCCATGCGATGAGCTCTTTGCCGAGCTTTACAGAGGGGTTTACTTGCAGGTTCATGGGTACTTATAAGATGGGCTATAAGTACCCTAAGTAAGGTTATAACCATAGTTGCCCTACCTATAACCCTATAAGTTCCCATGAACCTCCAAGTAGGGCTAAGGGTGGCAAACCCTTAGCCAGAAAATCGTGTCTCGACTCGGCGGGTCGAGAGAAGTTGGCCGGGCGAGCAGAAGCAAGCGGGTTCACCAGAACCAGCTGAATGAGCACTCTGGGGCAAAACCCTCTAAACCCTCTAGACCCCAAACCCCCACACACCAAACGCCCAGGGGTATGTACCGCATGTGCCACTAGCAACATAGGGGGACTCAAGATGGCGATGGCGGCAAGAGTCCTTGTTGTTGTTTGGAAACCAATTTGCGTCTAGCAGGGTTTGGGGTTTAGGAAATGCCCCTTATTTGAAGGTTCACGGGTGCTTACAAATAGGGTTGCAAGTAGGGGAGCGGTTGCTGTTCGGTACTGATGACCCTAAACCCTGAACCCTCTTGTGAAGCCCCCATGAAACTCCAACGACTTACAGCCCTTGCTATAGGAACCCCAAGCTAGGTAATTACACCCTAGACCCGAATTGTAAGCACACCTGGTAAACTTTGAAACCCTGAACCCTAAACCCGAAATCCCAAATCCTAGACCCTAAACCCCAAACCCAAAACCCGAGAGCGGCTCGAAGGAATGTTGCTGGGGCCTTCAAGCCGTTGGGAAGTTAAATTAAAGTGGTAAAGGGCTATGGGCTCTTGGGTGTGGTAGGATATAGGGGGGTATGTAAGTTCAAAACGGCCCATAGTTAGCTGCAATGTAACTACCGTAAGAGTCTTTAGAAGCCCCGCAACACCTTACAAGCCCTATGAAACCCGAATACATCCTATAGAACCCCATATACAGCCTCTAGTGGCAACCCTTATGAAGTCGACAAGCCCTCTACAAACACCAAGTAAACTGCCTATGAACCCGATTTACCGTCCTAAAAAACCTCATACGCCCCATACAAACCATATTTAAACCTCAAGCTTAGACAACCCTTGTCAAGCAACCCTATGTCCCTATGGAAACCTACCAAGAGCTGCATCAACCTTATAGTTTAGCCCTACAGGCCCTAAAGCCAAAAGCCTGTTAGGAACTCGCTATCACGACCGGCCACTTGAAACACACACTAATTTCATGTTGGCACGGAAGGTGACGTCAAGATTTTTTGGACTCTGGCTCCTACTGGGGAGTTGGGCGGGCAGCCCTAACTCCTGAGGGGACTTAGGGTTTAGGGTTTGGGGTTTGGGGTTTAGGGTTTAGTTCGGGCTTGTAGGGGTTGAAATTCGGGTTTCGGGAATATAGGGCTTAGAAACTTCAGGGCTTAGGGGGGTTGTGGCGTTTGGGGTTGAGGGCTTAGGGCTCAGGGTTCGGACTTGTTCTACACTTTGTAAGCTGCGCGTACATGATGGTGATGGAACGGTTCTTGCCACCTGTCCGGCCGAAATGTTGGAACCACCCAGCAACGACAGTGAGGAAAAGCATGCCGCTGTGGGCCAACCGAGTCTGTGCGGCTGATGAGAGTGTCTTAGTACGGGCGAAGATGCAGAACCCTCATCAAGCCCTAAACCCTAAACCCTGTAAACCCTAAACCCCAAATCCCACACCCCAAACCCCAACCCCTGTGGCAATATCATTCTCAGCAACATTGGACTGCCCCTCCATGAGCCCGGACGAGAATCTCCGTTCGCCTCATCATCCAAACGCCTTCTCGGGGACTCGCTGAGAATACTCGTTTAGGGTTTAGGGTTTAGGGTTTAGGGTTGAGGGTTTAGGGCTTAGGACTTAGGATTTAGGGTTTAGGATTCCTCAAAGTGCGTCCTTGACAAGGCCCTGCCCCTGCCAGCATCTTCAGAACAGCTACATGCCCCTAAATAAAACATGAAGGGGAAGCAGGAAGGACACCCCCAGAAGGAACCCCTATTCTTCTTGCCCTATATAATCCCTATACTGTATATATACATATATATATATACACACCTTAATACCAAAGTAGCCCCACATAGCCCTTAAATAACCCTTAAGGTCCCTTATAAGGGTCCCTTCAGCCCCTTGAAGACATGGGCCTGCCTCCAAAAACCCTTTCTGAACATCGCCTTCATGATTTCTGTCTGCTATTTGTGTGTCCGCAGTGCACTCCATCAGCCAGTGTATTGCGCCAGACTGCACGTCCGCTCGCCATAGCCTCCGTGGGATCTAAAGAGGCTCTAATGCTTCCAGTTGCATGTGACCCTAGAACCTACAGTCGTGGGACGCCTTCGAAGAAATTGCTAAGCTAAGACATCTCGACTTGACGGTTCATGGGTACTCAGAAGTAAGGTTACGGTTACAAATAAACAGGACCTTCAGCTATCGTTGGTGATAGCCCTTGGTTAGGGCACTCAACTACTATTTGCTTAAGAACCCACCCAAAAACACACATAGACTTCCTTCTAAGAGGGATTATTATCTTTTATTCTTTTGGGGTTCTTAAGAAAATAGTGGTCAATACAGTATCTGTGTCGTTCTTGAAAAGGTTCCTGCCTTGTCTTCGGGAGGCACACGACATTGAGAAGGGCACCCGTCTAGGGTTTCGTGACCTAAACCCAGAACTCAAACCCAAACCCAAACCCAAAACCCTAAACCCTAAGCCCAAAAAATTCGGGGGAAACGGTTCTAAGTCTAGGGTTTAGGGTTCAGGGTTTAGAAGCGAAGAAGTCTCACACTGGAAGGCGGCGAACGGTAACTTTCGGCTGGTGATCGGGCCTCTTGTCGGGACGAGATGGTGCCCTGCACAACTCTGGGGATGTTCTGTCTCCAAAACCTAAACCCTGAACCCCTGAACCCTAAACCCTAAACACTGTTTAGGGTTTAGTTTCGATTCCAGGGTTTCGAGGCCACGGGGCCATGACAGGGGCCATGACAGGGCTTAGGGTTCACAGCAGGCTTGGAATCAACAGGTGCAAGTCAAGGGTTTAGGGTTTAGGGTTTAGGGATTAGGGTTTAGGGTTTAGGGTTTGGGGTTTGGGGTTTAGGGTTTAGGGTTTAGGGCTTATGGTCTAGGTTCTTCAATAGAGGGCTGATAGAAACCCCGCCCGTCGACTGAATAATGAAAGTACTCTTAGATTCCCTCAGGCCTCCTCGCCCCAAGCAAGGTCTGAGGCTGGTGAGACATGGGGCGTGCACGTGATGCTGCTTTGGCAAATGCTATCGCGCCCGCATGCTCGCCTGCTGGCCTCTTGGGCGTACTCCCCTTAAAACCATCAAATTGCCATTTCAACAAAACATCTACGCAGGGCTCTATGCTTGTTAAAGCATATTTTTGAAAAGCTTGTTGAGGCTTTTTGGAAACAAGATCCTCCGGAAGATGATAGAATTGTGAGGCCTTTGGACTTTGCTGGCCATCGAGTGTCGGCCGGGGACGCGGAAGGGCAGCAGACTCCGTGGACCTATGTTGGGGTATAGGGTTTTGGGGCATAGGGGTAGAGGGTTGAGGGGTAGGGGGTCTAGGGGTAGGGGGTTTAGGTTTTCAGCTCCAGACGCATTCTGAAAAGGGAGGAGTTGGGCCAACTGAAGGGTCCTAACCCTAAGCATCTTAAACACTAAACCTATGTGGGGGTCGGGTACCTTTTTCGGCGGCTCGCGTACTCACAAGTACGATGAGAGTATGGAAATGCGCATCCACCCATTCGGCTAGCAAGGCTGCACAGGGGCGTTGGCACATTCGAAGACGAGCGCCTAAAGTGACTGCACAGTCTCTGAACCCAAGCCGGGGGTAGCCCAAGCATCATCCTTAGTCCTAAACCCCATAAGGCAGAGCTTCGATTCCTTCCATGGCGGCTTGAGGATAGTTTGCAGTTCAGACAACCCCCGGAGATATTCTGACGCTGCCAGTTTTGGCAGTATGGCTGTAGCTGACAGGGCCACGGTCCGACAAGGGACACGGCTCACGCCAGCGAGTACTGCCACTGCCTGCACAAACGACGGGCGTCAAGACTCCAAGCCACTAGCTCTGTCTGGGGTATACACACACGCACACACACACACACACACACACACACACACACACACACACACACACACACACACACACACACACACACGCACACGCACAACAAAGTACCCTAAACCGTAAACCCTAAACCCTAAACACCCTAAACACGCACGCACGGAGTTCAGCCGAAAGCAGGGGCACTGCTAGGAGGGGTTTAGGGTTCAGGGATTCGGGTTTAGGGGCTTAAGGGTTCAGGGGTTTGGGCTTTAGGGGTTGAACTTCGTTGTGCGGGGTGCGGGAGGCCCTAAACGCTAAACCTTAAACCCTAAACCCTAACCCCTAAACTCTCTGGGAAGGTGGGGGGCGGGCGGCACGCTGCCTATCGAGCAGCTCGTCACACAAGTCTTGGGTAAGGCCGCGCTTTAGCTGCTCGTTCCACACCTCGGAGCACTTTTTAAAGAGGTTTTAGGAGAGACCCCTACAAGGGACCCTGAATCTTACTCCCCTATAGAACCGCTGTACAACCTTTTTGTATATATATATATATACACCGATACACCTTATAGTCCCTCGAGCTTAGGTTAGGGTCTGCAGGACCTATGCGGCTCTAGCGTTTGTAGGGTCTGTAAAGTTTGCAGGGTTTGTAGGGTCTGTGGCCCTTGCAGGGTTTCTAGAGGTCAGAGGGATTGGAGGGTTCTTATTAAGGTTGGGGTTCAGGGCTTAGGGCTTAGGTCTTAGGGCTTAGGGCTTAGAAGGAGCCCCCCCCAAGACAAGACCCAGAGCTGCCAAAGGACAACACACCACAATCACCCATACCCCCTCAAACACTGAACCCTCAACACAGCGAAATCCCGCGCGCTCCCACGCCAGTCTGGCCTAAATCGTAATCCCTGAACCCTATGAACCCTGAATCCTAAACCGTGAATCCTGAACCCTGACCCCTAAACCCTAAACCCCAAAACATCTGCTTTTGCAAAGCCCCCTGCGCCCTCCACGTGTGGCTTCAGCCAGGTCGTGGCCCGGCCTTTGTGCTTTCGGCTTCGGGGCTGCTGTTTGGGGTTTGGGGCTTAGGGTTTAGGGTTTTAGGGTTTAGGGTTAGGGTTAAGGGTTTAGGGTTTAGTTTAGGGTTTAGGGTTTAGGGTTGAGGGGTTCGGGGGTGAGTTTGGGGTTGAAGATGTAGGTGAACTTGGGGTCTAAGGTTTAGGGCTGTGGGTTTACCGCACCCTAAACCCTAAACCCTAAGCCCCAGGGCTTTTCATGGCTTCGGGCTTCGGATTGGCCGTTTCGGGCTTCGAGGTTTCGGGTCCGGTTTCGGCTTCGTCCATTGGAAAGTAAGCCTTATAAGAGAACAGGGCTTAGGGATTAGGGTTTAGGGTTTAGGGTTTTAAGCAAAGGCCTCACCAACATCACAGACCGTTCATCGACTCCTATTTCGGGTGTAGGCTTTAGGGCTTAGGGTTATGCACCCTGATTTTTTATAACCCTAAACCCTAAACCCTAAACCCTCAGCCCTAAACCCTCAGCCCTAAACCCTAAACCCCAAACCCTAAACCCTAAACCCTAACCCCCCCCCCCTCCTTCAACAGCCGAGCAATGCAAGGATGTGGCTCAAAGCTCGCTGCGAAGCATAGTCCTTAGTATGAGCTGCGGCCGCCATAGCATGGGTCACTGAACTCTATGTTTTTGTGTGTTTTTTAGGGTTTAGGGTTTAGGAGGGTTTAGGGTTTAGGGTTTAGGGTTTAGGGTTTAGGATTGAGGGTTTAGTGTTTGGGGTTTAGGGTTTGGGTGCCCAAAACGGCCTCCTAAGCCTCGCAAATTGATAGACATGTATGAGGCTGCACTCCACTTCATGCGGGATTCTAGGGTTTAGGGTTTAGGGTTTAGGGTTGCGTCCCCTTCACGCTCCAAACAAAGTAGAGAGGCCCAGGGAGAAAAACGGGGATCCGCTTCGGCTGGCGGGTTTAGGATATTGTTAGGGTTGGGGGTTTGATTGGGGCGCAAACAAAGGGACTTTGAAGCGTACCAGTCCACCCCCACCCATGGCATACAGTAAACTGCAAACCTATAGTCCAGATCCTAAACCCCGAACCCCTTACCCCTAAACCCTAAACCCTAAACCCTTTTGGGTTCAAAAGGGCTGAGAAGGCATAAATGTTTATAGTTTGGTTTAGGGTTTAGGGTTTAGGGTCTAGGGTCTAGGGTTTAGGGTTTAGGGTTTAGGGTTTAGGGTTTAGGGTTTAGGAGCCATCCGTTAAGGTTGGGGCACTTTAGAGCTGAGTCGCAAAATTGCAGGGCCTGGATCCCAAACTGTCAATAGTAAACATGTAAAGTTTAGGGTTTAGGGTTTAGGGTTTGGGGTTTGGGGTTTGGGGTTTGGGGTTTGGGGTTCGGGGTTCGGGGTTTTGGGGTTTGGGAGTTTAGGGTGAGTATGTACAGTTTAGGGTAGGGCCATCCGTGGGGGAGGGGGGGGTGTCCCAGGATTGCCGCGGACCCACGAACTACCAAAAACACAGAACTCGATGACACAAATTCCGTGCCGGAAAGCCGGCTCAGCTGAAAGCTAAGAAAAGCAAGCAGGGGCATCTAAAGGTCAGGGACAGAAGCAAATCTCAGGGTCTCAGAGCCTAAGCCCTGAACCCGAAACCCTAAACCCTAAACCCTAGGAAGTAATTCCTCCGACCCCTATATTTCACCAGCCGAGCGTCGACAAGCCATGCTGGAAGCAATGAGGAAGCTTTCAGTTTCACCTGCGGCCAGAGGCATTGGACACTCAAACCCTAAACCCTAAACCCTAAACCCTAAACCCTAAACCCTAAACCCTAAACCCTAAACAAGCCAGAGCTTTCTTGTACCGAGATCTCATCTGGTACGCACAGGTACTCAGAAGTAGGGCTATCAAGTACGGGTTAGGGCAGGGTCTAGGTTTTAGTAAGGGGTTATGGGTACTCATAACCCCAATTGGGCGTCTACTTATAACCTTCTTCGAGGACTTAGGGGACTTAGGGGGCTTATAAGTGCAGTGATACTGGGGGTTATAAGTACCCTGAACCTCCAGGTACCCCTCATAGGTAGGGTTGGGGATTTAGGGTTTTGAGGTTTTGCTCTTGTGTTAAGATTTAGGATTTAGGTGTTTAGGGTTTGGGGCTTAGGGGCACTGATGAGTAGGGATGTTAGTACCTAAACCAGCGTAGAAACCTCGTTCAGCTATAGCTGCCCTATGAACAAGTATGCTGGATTCCTTGCTGAGCCTTGCTGGCAGGGCCCACATGCACAACATGAATGCCTAGATCCCAGACAGGCAAGCCTTGCAGAAAGTTTCCTTATACACCCTGAACAAAAAACCCTCTAAGCCACAAAGCCTAAGCCCTTGAACCTATAAAGCCTGCACCAACAACCCCCCCGAATCCCCCAGCAAAATGAGGGTGGTGGGGTGAACTACCTGCTCTAAACCCGAAACCCTAAACCCTAAACCCGAAACCCTAAACCCTAAACCCGAAACCCTAAACCCTTAACCCTAAACCCTAAACCTGCTTGTTGCCCGCCTCTCCAAGAGTCATGAAGTGCATCGGTGCGATCCCAACCACTGAGCCCTAGATCCCAACTCATTGTCCCAGGCACTTAGGCAAATTAGGGTTTAGGGTTTAAGGTTTAGGGTTTAGAGTTTAGGGCCAAGCCTCAGCCCATTCTGGTTTCCGAAATTACAGGGTGCCCTTTAGGGTTTGGGGTTTAGGGCTTAGGGCCTCTTTTGGGGGGGCCCGAAAACCCTAAACCCTAAACCCTAAACCCGAAACCCGAAACCCTAAACCCTAAACCCTAAACCCTAAACCCAAAACACAAAAACTGTGAACCCCACAGGCACCCAGTTCCTGCCCAGCCATTTTTACCACTACAGCGCAGCTTGTCTGCGGAAATTCTCCGGGAGCCCTCAAAGCCAAGCAGGTGCTTGAACATCCAAAGACAAAGACGAAATGAAGCGTAACCAACAAACTGAGCGAACCCTAAACCCTAAAACCCTCAACCCGAAACCCTAAAACCTAAACCTAAACCCTAAACCCTAAACCCTAAACCCTAAACCCTAAACCCTAAACCCTAACAACAGAATGAGAAGAGGGAGGGCCCTGGCTGTATCCGAAAATCAGGTCTCAACGCAAAACCCTCGAGGTTGGGCCTGCAAGCTCACCCGACATCTGTTTGGGGCGCCAGGTGCCTTAGAGGAGAAAATTGGAGGTTCATGGTACTTATTAACCAAGGAGACTTGTACTTCTAACCCATGGTACTTATTAACCAAGGAGACTTGTACTTCTAACCCATGGTACTTATTAACCAAGTAGACTTGTACTTCTAAGCCACTTATAAGCCCCTTCAGTGCCCCAACATGGTTACAAGAATAGTTAAAGGTACAGTTATAGTTGGTTAGTAAGTACCATGAACCTCCAAGTATGGCGCAGCTGTACAGGTGGTTGTGACTTGGAGGTCAGGGTTGTGAACTTCTGGCTTTCGAGTCTTGAGTCGGGATGTAAGGCTTGTGGGGTTTAGGATTTAGGGTTTAGGGTTTAGGGACAGGCCGAAGCCAAAGATAGGACAACTTTCTGAGGACGGGGGGTTGCAGGACAAACAGAACATGGTAGGCCAGTCACCATGTTATGATAAGGGCACCCTTTCTTGGGTTGGTCATTTTGTTCAGGGAGACCATAAAAAGATGGGTAAAGGGTACCACTGGGCTACCAAGAGAAAGTCCGTTCTGGGCTCTTGAAGCAGAGACACTGCTTCCGGGCCATCCGAAGGAGGCGCCGTACTTTCGGAGCGACAACTAGCTTGAGAAGATTAGGGTTTAGGGTTTAGGGTTTAGGGTTTAGGGCTTAGGGTTTAGGGTTTAGGCCTTAGGAAGTCTAAGCCGACTGATTCAAATTGGTTGGATGGATGCGTTGGTGGAAGCGCGAACATTCGCTTCGGTCGACTGGGCCTTGGCAATCCCTCGCTCACACGGACACAAACGGGCTCATAGTTGATGAGTTCAATGAAGCAAGTTAACCTTTCGAGAATTATTGGTAGGATGATACCCTTAAGCCCTAAAACCCTCAACCCCCAAAACCTCCCCCAAAAAACTGAGAGTTGCCCGAAACCCAGCCTACTAGGTGCTCAAGAATATGTAGGGCTTAGGAAGCAGCCGACTAAGTCTACTGAAACTTAGGGTTTAAGGCTTTGGGGTGAAGAGACTACAGCTTTAGGGTTTCGGGCTTTTAGGGTTTTGTTTAGGGTTTTTGGGGGGTTTAGGGTTTAGGGTTTAGGGTTTGGGGTTCAGGGTTCGGGGTTTTAGGGTTTAGGGCTTTCGGGGGTTTAGGCCATTTAGGGCTTCAGGGCTTGGGGTCTTAGGGGGACCGTGGGTTTCATATGAGGGGGCCGTGCCCCCCTTTAGGGTTTTTGGGAGTTTAGGATTGGGGATCCTATACAACTTCTAAAAGGGGGAAGCAGGGAGCACCCGAAACCCTAAACGCTAAACCCCAAACCCCAAACCCTACACCCTAAACCCTACACCCGAAACCCTGCACCCTAAACCCTAAACCTTACCGAGGGCCACTTCATTCCGGGCCCTCCGAATCATGGCACGCCTACAAGATGTCAGAAGGGCCAATAAATAGTCTAACCGAAGCGCTGAACCCGACAACCCTACAGCCCCAAACCTGCCAAAAAGTCAGAACTCTCAAACCCTTTTCACCCCTAAACAGGTTTAAGGTTTAGGGTTTAGGGTTTAGGGTTTAGGGTTTAGGGTTTAGGGTTTAGGTCCTTAGGTATAAATTCGCTGCAAGGCACCTGGGTCACAGTCCAGAGGCCCTCTGCCTGGTGGGTGGCTGCTGCTCGGTGTTTAGGGTTTAGGGTTTAGGGTTTAGGGTTTAGGGTTTAGGGTTTAGGGTTTAGGGTTTAGGGTTTAGGGTTTCGGGTTTAGGGTTTAGGGCTTAGGGGTAGGGTTTAGGGGTTTAGGGGTGTGGGGGTTTGGGGGTTTAGGGGTTTCGGGGCCTAGGAGTTTAGGGGTTTAGGCCTTTTCTTTCTATTTTTGTGGTCGTTCTTTTTATGTTTCTTTTTTTTTTTTGGGGGGGGGGGGGGGGGGGGGGGAGGGGAAACAGGAAAACTTGCTGGTTCTTGGGGATTTAGGTTCTTAGGGCTTAGGGCTTTAGGCTCTTAGGGACTCTTAGGGACTCTTAGGGACTCTTAGGGTTTAGGGCTTAGGGTTTAGGGTTTAGGGGGTTGAATGAACCCGAAACATTCAACCCTAGGAAAGCCCCGGGGTGCCCAAGCTTTCTTAGCAACTTAAGAATTTTGCGAAAGGGACTCTATGGAGCTCCTGACTCCGCAACTAAAAACCAGCAAGAAATGACGATTAGGTCAGGCAGGGTTTAGGGGGTTTAGGGTTTAGGGTTTAAGGTCCTTAATGAGGGTTCTCTTAGAGGTCCAGAATGTGCAGCCCCCCCCCCCCCCGACCTGGAGGCATCGTAGTCTTAAGGCTCCTGGCACCTCTCTGAAGGGGCTACATCATCATTTGGTTCGATTTGAGCTGAGTAACAAGCCCTAAGCTACTTAAACCCCAAGCCCAGCAGCTAGTTTTAGGGCAGACATATGAGCCCAAGAGCCACGAGGAATGGCCAGATTATTATTCTGGTGGCACGCGACCTCGTGTCCGCGACTGTATTCAAGATGGCAGGGGTTTAGGGTATAGGGTTTAGGGTTTAGGGTTTAGGGCGCTGCAGCTGAATGTTCTGGGCATCAGTCTTGAACCCACACCCGCCACCCAAACCCTAAGCCAACAAGTGCAGCAACCACATTCAACGTGCCTCCTTAAGCACCATCTTGCCGCAAGAGTGGTGGAGGTTGAACCCCACCTTGTTTGCAAACACAAGACAGGTCTCGAATCTTGTCTTGTCCTTAAAGGGCTTTGGGGTTTATGGTTTGAGGTTCGAGCGGACTGGCGTCTGTCGGATAAGGAGGGATGCTTTGGCCAGGAGAATTTGAAACCGCCCCATAGATTCTATCAGCGCTCACCCGTTGATGTCCTAAATCTCTGTCAAGCTATCAGGGCATGGCTTTCTGGTGTGCGAATCCGGCTTTTGGTCAGTCAATTGTACTCAGAGGAAGCCAAGCCCAAACCCGGAACCCCAAACCCCAAACCCGCTTCAATCATGGGAAACAGAGCTTGGCGGTTACTTTCGCGGGATGGCTGCCGAGAGTCACAATGTCGTAAAGCTTGCAGGCTTTCCAACCGCCAGAGCTATCTGAATTTGGTAAGTTGTGGATACTACACTACGCAAAGACAAAAAACTACCCTATAGGTGTGTGCACATTCCGTCCGGTATGTCAGTATGCCTGTCTTGTCTTGACTTGCGGACTCATATCACATGCCGAGTCAATGCCGAGGAGCGGTTTTGGCGGCTACGTCCACTTTGTGGACGACCGATATGTTAAGCCAGAACCTCCGCGAAGTGTCTGTTGCATTGTGCATGGCCGAAGCTGCTGATGTATCCCAGGAAAAGGGCAAGACATCGGGCTAGGTTGCACCCTATGCCCCTAAACCCTAAACCCTAAACCCTAGACCTAAACCCTAAACCCCAAACCCCAAACCCCACACCCTAAACCCTAAACCCTAAACCCTAAACCCTAAACCCTAAAACCGCCTATCGGCTGTACGACGAGAAAAGACAAGAAGGAGTTGAGCATCAGTCCCACAATGGCGCCAGCCTGGCCTGGAGACTTTGTAGTCCATTTCAACTTGATAGTTGCCTGCACAGAGGGTTTAGGGTTTAGGGTTTAGGGTTTAGGGTTTAGGTCTAGGGTTTAGGGTTTAGGGTCTAGGGTTTAGAGTTGAGGGCCAAATTCCACTGTTTGTAGGCCCCCCCACCCACCCCCCCAAACAATTTCGCGAGCTTTGAGCTAGTAACGGTGGCGGTGGTAGTGGTAGTGGTAGTGGTAGTGGTAGTAGTAGTGGTGGTAGTAGTAGTAGTAGTAGTAGTTCTAGTTCTAGTTCTAGTTCTAGTACTAGTACTAGTACTAGTACTAGTACTAGTAGCAGTAGTAGTAGTAGTAGTAGTAGTAGTAGTAGTAGTAGTAGTCGTCGTCGTCGTAGTAGTAGTAGTAGCAGTCGTAGTGGTAGTAGTAGTAGTAGTAGTAGTAGTAGTAGTAGTAGTAGTAGTAGTAGTAGTAGTAGTAGTAGTAGTAGCAGCAGCAGCAGCAATAGCGCCCTGAGGGCACAGACAGACCATGCAAAACACAACTTGTTGCTTCCAAACCCAGATCCCCGGACAACGACCTTCGCAAAAACTGCGGGTAACCCAAATCAATCGAGGTGTCCCGAATAGATCCTTGAACATGCGCAGAATTGCGGGTAACGCTGGGTCGCAAGCGGACTTGCTATTCAAGAGTTCCTTCAGCCGTAAACCGTGAACCCCGAGCCTAAATATACAGGAATTACAAAGGAAGCTGCCACACAGCAGCTCGTAGTACGAACCCCTGATCCCTGGCATAGTTCAAGGCACATTCCGGGGTACTACTGCCCTAAACACAGTACAACCCTTCCCAACTCAACCCTGATCCCTCAACCCTAAACCCCAAGCCCTACACCCTAAACCCTAAACCCTCAAACCTACTAGGTCCAGAAAGCCTCGCGTGTAGCTCTTGGACCGCACGTCCGCGTGCCGAATTACTGGGATCATCTGTGGATATTCCTGCCGAAATGGTTTAGGGTTTAGGGTTATCAGGGTGTGGGTGGAAGGGCTAGAGGTTCGATAGGTTTAGGGCAGAATATTGAGCCCTCACCCCCCTCCCCCACCCCACCAACCAAAACCAGAATGATACAATGGAAAGTTAAAGGGCAGTTTCCAAAATGAAAATCACCTTTACCGCGGTCCCCTCCACCCCCCCCCCCCCCCCCACACACACACACACACAAAAAAAACTGCTTTCGGAAAGGATCAATATTTGTGCGTAAGGTTGGGGGCTCTACGTGGGGAGGTGCCGATTTCCTAAGACCCTGCTCTTTGAGTATTTTGGTTCATCCTTACTGTGGGCCCTCAACCCCAGTGCATGGGCCTTGATTTTAACCCCTCTACTAAGACCCTAACCGCTCACGAACCTTCCCTACCTAGAGACTCCAAGACCCCTAATTAAGGAATATACCTTAAATCATATTAGGGTTCCTATTATAATTTAAGGTATATTCCTGAATTAAGGGGTTTTGGAGTCTCTGGGTGGCACAACCTCCGGCTGCTGACGGAAGGCAGCGGGGGGCTAGCCGGAGAACGTAAGCGCCAGGACGAGGGGGGCAGCTTTTCGAGCCCGCGCGGGTGACGTGATGACGTCGGGTCTCCCCAGAACTGGGGTTTAGGGTCTTGGGTTCAAGGTTTTAGGGTTTAGGGTTTGGGGTTTAGGGTTCTAGGGTTTAGGGCTTATAAGGTTCAGGGTTCCACTCCACCCCGGTCCTGAAAGGATCTCAGCCGGTCGAGGGCTACCTCAGCAGCATGGGTGTGTGTGGTCCACACCCGACCTTTACATAAGTAAAGGTACACATTCGGGTTTAGGGTATATATATATACATGGGTATATGACAATTGTACAATGCGACAAAACTTCAAATGCAATTCAGGGTTAATTAAGGCTGTAGGCTTGAACTTTGCACGAACAATGACAAGAAAAAGAAATTCTGGTCTTAGCAAGGCCCTTCGTTCAGAAGATCACACACGACAACAGACACAGGTCTCCAACCACCCGTAAACCCTAAACCCTAAACCCAAAACCCAAAACCCAAAGCCCTAAACCCTAAACCCTAAACCCTAAACCCTAAACCCTAAACCCTAAACCCTAAACCCTACCCCAAACCCTAAACCCAGGTCGCCCTGAGCTTGGGGCAAACCAGGGAGCGTCCACATCAATCACGACTGTGCCTGAACCGAAAGAGAGATCAAACCTTGGGATCCTAGTGAGAGAGGCCAAAGGGTTTAGGGTTTAGGGTTTAGTGTTTTGGGTTTAGGGCTTGAGGGTTTGAGGGTTAAGGGTTTAGGGTTTAAGGTGTAAGGTGTAAGGGTTTAGGGTTTGGGGTTCAGGGTGCTAATCATGCAACTGTAACGATATTAGGGCTCAGTATTGGGTTGCAGCCATAGTGGTAGTTGGGTCAGAAGTAGCCATGAACAGCCGAGTATAGGTACCTACTTGCACTACTAGGAACGCACAAGTGTTCTGGCGACTGCATGTCCGAAAGTGCACAAAAAGCTGCACCAAAACCTAACACTCGAAAGGCTTGAAGGCGGAGCTGGGGACGATGGTCCATGAATCCCGCACTCTGGTGCCCCTTGAGGTCGGAATGCAAAGCACCCCCCGGCGGTTAAGGGGTTCCTGGCTTAGGGGCTTAGGGGTTTAAGCCCTAAACCCTAAACCCTAAACCCTAAACCCTAAACCCGAAACCCTGCGCCCTAAACCCTAAACCCTAAACCCTAGGTTTTTCGGGCATCTGACAGAGCTCGGGAGCATGGTTGTCACAATGCCGGCATGAGGACAGCACCTGTCCCTTCTCTGCCCTGGACTTGCTGCCTGCGCCGCAAGACTGGAGGCCGGACAAGGGATGTCCAGGTTCAGGGTTTAGGGTTTAGGATTAGGGTTTAGGGTTTAGGATTTAGGGTTTAGGGTTTAGGGTTGAGGGAGAGTTCAGGGCTCAGGCTGGGTTTAGAGGTCTGGGGGTTTGGGTTTGGAAATGATAAAGTTTGCGAGACACTAAGAGGGGGGGGGGGGGGGGGGGGGGTTGGTGCGGGTGCAAGCCTGTGGCCAACGCAAATCAGGTATGAGTGCTAGATTCTGGTCGACGTAACTACTCAATCCCTACGTTCTACTTCAAACCAACCCAGGGGCTGCGCTTGCAGTTTGCCGTACGAAGCCTATTTGGCTTTAGGGTTCAGAGCTTTGGATGGAAGACTTGAACTCAAAACCCTCCGAACCACATGCTCAAACCAGATGAGCCGGCTGATCCTTTCTTAAACCCTAAACCCTAAACCCCAAACCCTCATTGAGTGGAACGCCAAAACATCTCCCGAAGGCATATCAGTCGTGAAGATATTGCACTCGCAGAAACCCGGTCCAAGTTGCGACGGCTTGTTTTTGGATTTCAGGGTTTCGGGTTTTCGGGTTTCGGGTTGAGGGTTTGGGGATTTGGGTTTGGGGTTTCGGGGTTGCGGGGTTTCGGGTCTGGGCTGAGGGCTTGGGCCTCTGCACAGCTTGCCCCTGGCTGAGTCGGTGCTCCTCATCCTGTTCTGGCCACTTGCAGGTTCATGGATACTTGTAGGAAGGGTTTGGTTTTTAGTGTTTGGTGTTTAGGGATTAGGGTTTAGGGTTCGGATCAAGGATACTTCTAGGTAGGGTTTACGAAAATGGGGGAGCCCTAAAATAGACCCCCAAAAAGTGGGATCCCCTTATCATAAGGACCCCAATAAAATACCCTCTAATACCGTAAACCCCCTTATAGGTAGGGTTCGGTGTTTCGGGTTTAGGGTTGAGGGTTCAGAGCCAGGTTTCAGCAAAGGGTTACAAGCACATAGGATAATTATAGCCAGAATTGGGTCAGAGGGTCCATTTGTAGGTACTCTGATGGATTTTTAAGTGGCCCCATACAGGCTTCTTGGGTTTCAATCAGGGAAACCCTCAACCCCAAACCCTAAACCCTAAACCCCAAACCCTAAACCCTAAACCCTCTTCAGTCTCGAGCTTCCAACCCTAAAGCCCCCTACACCCCGCAAGCATCTTCCGAACTGCTGCCGTCAGCCTGAAGCCAACGGAAGCAGTCCGATAAACCCTAACCCTAAACCCTGAACCCTAAGCTGGAAACCCTAAACCCTACAGTGTTGCAGACTGCGCGCGCATGTGCGCGCGCAGAGATCTACGAGACGAAGCGGCCGTGGTAGGATGATCGGCTGCGTAGAATGGCTCGCTACATAAAATGGGTTTAGGGTTAGGGTTTATAAGGGTTTAGGGTTTTGGGTTTGGGGTTTCGGGGCTTTAGGGTTTAGGGTATTGTGGGTTCAGAAATTAGGGGAGTACCTTTTTTTGGGGGTCCCGCAAACTAACCTGAGTTGCAAGATCTGGGTGCTTAAGCCCTGAAAATTCTTTCCGTACTCTAAACCCTAAACCCTAGACCCTAAAACCCAGAGAATCCTAAGCAGCAGGCCATGGCTTCTCTTTTCTAGCACCATTACGTCGGAACCTAACCTTAGAGGGTTCTGAAAGGGGAAGCCTAGGGAAGCTCATACATAACCCTATACCCTAAACCCTAAACCCTAAACCCGAAACCCGAAACCCTAAACCCTAACGGCCTGAATACCCCTGAGGATTCTTAGGGGTTTTGGGAGGGGGTTTAGGGTTGAGGCTTTTTGTAGGGTTTAGGGACCGGGGTGGGGATTAGGGCTTGCTGTTTAGTCATGCAGTCCCATAGTGGTCCCTTAGAAAATCTTGCCCGAAACCGTCTCATTCTAATCTGTGGCCCCCTCCCTGAACCACAAACCCTTTCGAGTTTGGGGTTTAGGGTTTACACCCTAAACCCTAAACCCTAAACCCTAAACCCTAAACCCTAAACCCTACACCCTAAACGACCCAGGCATGCCCCGAACGGCCTCTGTCAACACGAGTGGCTCTGATTGCTGTACAACTACCTGCGTGTTTGGGGGGCCAGGGGTTTGGGGCTGCTTAGGGTTTAGGGTTTAGGGTTTAGGGTTTAGGGTTTAGGGTTTAGGGTTTAGGGTTTAGGGTTTAGGGTTTAGGGTTTAGGGTTTAGGGTTTAGGGTTTAGGGTTTAGGGTTTAGGGTTTCAGGTTTAGGGTTTCGGGTTTAGGGTTTAGGGTTTAGTGCTTAGGGTTTAGGGTTTAGGGTTGTGTAGGGATTTCTCGGAATTTCGGGCTTCAATGTGGGCTTTCGGGTTTGGACTGGCTTTTGTTCCCCCTGTTTCCGCCTTCCAAACCTCAACCCAGCAGCATCAACACATGGGCACTTCCGTGGCCGAGATGGGTTTAGGGTTTAGGGTTTAGGGTTTAGGGTTTCGGGTTAGGGTTTAGGGTTTAGGGTTGAGGGTTTGGGGAACAAACTTCCCAAACAGCCTTTGAAGGAAAAACGGCGCAGCACAACATGGACGCATCAGCAGCTAGCCCACGGCAACAGTACAAAACCTAAGAACCCCTCAGCCCTCAATCCTAGATCAACCCTCAGCCCCAAACCCTAGGCCCTCAAGCCCAAGCCCTAAACCGAGGACATTGGCATGCATCGCCCGGCGCTAGCTAAACGCGGGCTGAGGCGCGAGGATCTGAAGGCTCAGACTCCCGAGTTGTTTTGTCAGATTCCACAAAGAGATATTAGGTTTAGGACCCAGAGCCCTTTCAGGCCCCTAAACTTTGCCCTAAACAGCCCAAGCCCTGCATTGAGGGTTTGAAAAGGTAAACGCTTTTGCTGATTTTTGTTGACTTTCAGGGCTTAGCGTTTAACGCGATTTCAGGGCACGTTTAGGGTTGAGGGCTTTTGGGCTGGGCTCAAAGGGCTAGGGGTGTGGGGTGAAGTTTTTTGGGCTTTTTGGTCTATGGCTTGTTGAGGGTTTGGGGTTTGTCGTTTGAGTGCCCTTGGTTGGGATGTTGGCCCGTATACGAACAGTCCTTCATAGGGATTATAGTACCCCCAGTTATGATACCTATCAAGGTACACTGTTAGTATAAGGGGGAACATCCCAAGCCGTCGAGTCCGCAATCGTGCAGCTCATCTTCCCGAAGATCGAAACAAACGCGCAATCCCCCCAAAAGTCCCTCCAAAGGAGTCAAAGGAGTTCAGGGTCTCGGGACTTTTGGCGGCACCCTCCACCCCCCTCCCCCCCCAAGAATCTGTGAACCCAAAGATGGTGATGTTTTGGAATGGCCTTTTGAAGCTAGCCCTTAACCCGAAACAAAACAGGATTGGGGACGCCCGTGAGGAGAGCAAATGCTCTGCTGGGGCCTGCTGCGTGTGCCGCCGAACTGCCCGCGCAGTTGGCGTCCTGTGGCACCCAGAGGCCCTCAAACCCTGAACCCGAAACCCTACACCAGTTACAGTTGAGGGTTTAGGGTTTAAGGGTGAAGGGTGTTGGATTTAGGATTCAGGGTATAGGCTTTATAGTTCAGGGTTCAGGGTTTAGGGAAACCTTAAACTTACAAACCCTAAATCCTCAAGTTCAGTAGGGAGCTCCTCAACCCCTTTCTTTTTTGGCATCCTGCGTAGGAGGATTCCGTAAGCACAGGTCCATCCCGTAGCAGTTCACTACGACAAGGTCCTAGACCCTGAGCCCTAAACCCGAAACCCTAAACCCAGCCAAGGGAAGCCATCGTTCAGAGGTGCATAAAAACTAGGGCTGACGGCCACGCCTACCTCGCCACTCATCAAGCCTGCGTCAGCGGATGAGTGCTGTCACGCGCAGACATTTTGACGTGACCTGTGGCTTCGACCAGGGAGAAAAATCTCCATGGTTCGTGTGGGCTCCATCTCGGCAACGAGGATACGTGTCAACAGCTTGAAAGGGTGAGCGTTTGTTCACTTAAGCATGTCAGATGTCCTGAATCAAGTTACCTTCTTGAGCCAAGTGCTTCAGAACAAAGCTGGTTCATCAACCGTTTTGGACTCCTTTCTCCATGCTTGTTATGTGACTGAAATAAACGGTCAGAGTATGGCCTTCGGCATTTCGGCATTGCAATGTTGCTCGCTACTTTTTAGACCTTCGCGCACGCGCTGCTACATTCTTCAACTACAAGCAGCCATGTCATCCCAGGCGACGCGCTGCCTCATTGCACAGGCAGTGCATGATCAAAACCTTGACGCCGGAAACATTGTGTGTGTTCTGTTGTATTTTATCTAGGTGACGCGCGGCTTCTTTTTCAAGATCTCTGCCGCGTGTCGAACTTCCCTGGCGCCGCGGAGAACATCATCATCATGAGAGAAGCAGGGACAAGGCGTATCGCATTGCTTGCTTCAAGTCTGCATGAGCGTCTAACCGTAGACACGCCCGCAGTTGATCTCGGTAGCCTTCGTGGACGGACGTGCGCCCGTAGACCTGGCAAAGAACTGTTTTGCACATTGTACATGATTGCTACAAGGCTTGCTTTGCATGTCCAGGGCAGGGTTCGGACTTTGTTGCAGCAGTGCCACGGTTGGTCCGTAGACTCGTTGATATCGCTGATGAGGTCGTGCAGCACACGCGTGACCTGACATGGGCGTCGTTTTGAAAGGTGCGGAGCTGTCATGCTCCGCGTCGCCTTCTTCTTCAGAGGCTTGTCTTTCACGACGTGATGCCTTATGCAGCAAGATAGATTGTTGTACGGAGCTGTATTCTTTTGCGTTTTTAGCTGCACACGCCCCCGCCTGTTTGCGGTATGCCTCATGGAGTCGAAGTTGGCTGACCTCAGCAGCGCCGTGATCGGTAGGATCTTGCGTATGCATTGCATTTGAGGCTGCCGCTCCATTGATTCTACGGTCTACAGATTGCGCTTAAGCTCAGTCGGCTGCGTAGAACAAAGCGATACATGAACTGGGCTTCCAGAAGGGGGTGCGGCGAGCTTGTTTCCAGGAGGACGTGTCTACAGCCAGAACTCGTTCCCGCAGAAAAATAGGATTATGAATGAACTGGACGTATTTTGTAAGGCCTTTTCAAATGCACGGAAATCGCCCAGGAATGAACCGGAAAACAGATAAGAAGAGAACATTTAAGGGTCAATTCCTAATATGATAAGGTAACGCATGAACAATATAAACTTGCCCTTTAAGTGAACGAACTAAGAAAAACAATACTAGTAATAATATCGCCAGAGAATAAATGAACTGGCCCGTACATTTTGTATTACTACTGAGATCTCATTTACAATCATATCCTTGTCCTTCGATCATAAACTAGTTTTGGAATATTGGTTCTTTTTTCGGGATTATAACTACTTTATTACAAACTATTCCAGGATTCTTCTTAGGTTTACATCATACATCAGATAAAAACTCAGCATATTTTCTCTTTTTAATTAGAAATATATTCTGGAAGGTGTGAACGTTATCTTCATTCCAATAGCGTATCTTTTGTCTTTCTTTTATATTTCTTCATCTTGGAAGAGCTATATCTCATGCTTCATATTTGATGATCCGAATACTTGGTTTCTGGAATTATTATTGACTTTTTCTTAATGGGAACAGCATTTATAGGTCATGTTTTTTACCTTTAGGACAAATGAGTTATGAGGAGTTACAGTAAATACATATTTATTATCTCCATTTCCATCGTTAACAGAATGGCTTTGTGGAGGAAACTATATTTACAATCAAACATTAAAGAGGTTCTTTGTCTTTCATTTTCTATTTCCATTTCTGCTTTGTGCTTTGCGTCTCTTTCATATTCTTAATCTACATTTTCCATCTTCTAATGACCCCTTAAGGAATTCCACAAATAATAGAATAGCTTTTTTTCCTTTCATTATTGATAAAGATTTCTATGGAACTATATTAACTGTCTATCTATATCTTCAAAATCATTTCGGCTTCTCGTGTTTCTCACATCCACTAACCCCAAAACCGTGAACCCCAAAACCGGAATCCTAAATCCTAAACCCGAACTCCTAAACCCTAGGTCCTAAACTTTTAGCTAAAGTGGAATTATTAGCGGGGAACCCAAAAAGGGACAGCAGCCTCAGAAATGAACATGTGAAGAGCAGTGTTTGAGGGTTTGGGGCCTTTGGGGGTTTTAGAGTTTAGGGGGTTTAGGGTTTAGGGTTTAGGGTTTGGGGTTTTGGCAAAGGGTTCACCACGGTAAGTATTCGTATTTGCACCAATATCAAGAGTTGTAGCGGCCATGCTGTTCACAATGGTTGTGCTTGAGGGCTTTGGCACTAAAAATGATCGGTTCAGGGTTTAGGGTTTAGGGTGTAGGGTAGCCATGTTCACGACTTGTTAATGGTTGCACTGAAGATGTTTAAGGCTCTACTCGGAAGGGCGTTGAGGTCTTCGGTCGTAGGTTATTGCTGTTATCGGCCCTAAACACTACATGCTCTAAAACCCTAAACCCTAAAAACCATTAAAAAAAACAAAAACCCAAAAAACCCAAAACCAAAAACCCAAAAACCCTAAACCCTAACACCCTTGAACCCTTAAACCCTAAAACCCCAACACCCTAAAACCCGAAAAAACCTGAAACCCTAAAACTCCAGAACCCTAAAACCCCACATCTTACACTGCGGGACCCACAAAGCATCAGCCCGGAAACCTCGCGCTAACTTCAGAAAAAGGTATCTTATCTTCAAGCACTCTTCAGAAACTTACCCGAATGTCAGGTACGCTCATCCGTTCAAGGGCCTGGGGAGTCTCACGCCTTGCCCCATAAACTAGGCACCCCGCCAAACCCCTACACCCTGAACTCTCAACGCCTAAACCCCTAAACCCCTAAACCCTCAACCCTGCATCTTTAAACACTCAATGAAGTCAACCCTAAACCCTAAGCCTAAGCCCTCTGCCCTAGACCCTAACCCCCTTACTAAAGCCTAAACCCTAAAGCCCTAAAGCCCTAAAGCACTAAAGCCCTGAAGCCTAAACCCTAAACCCTAAACCCTAAACCCTAAACCCTAAACCCTAAACCCTAAACCCTAAACCCTGAACCCCAACCCTAAACCCAACCTCAGGGCAAGCCGTCGCCGAGCCGCCAGACCCAGGGATCCAGCGCCTTGGAGGTTCGGGGGTTTAGGGTTTAGGGTTTAGGGTTTAGGGTTTGGGGTTTAGGGTTTCGGTTTAGGGTTTCGGGTTTAGGGGGAGGGGGGGGTGGCGGGTGGCTTAGGGTTTAGGGCGAAGGGGGAAACGTTTAGGGTTTCGTGTTCAGGGTCATCATGGATCTTGCGGAGGCTGAAGGGCGAACTTGTGCAAGCATTCGTCGGGAATGTGCATTGACAATGACGGTGCTTTCATATTATACATTCTATAATAACTTACACTACACCACACCTGATACGTCAGCAACTACGAGTTTATGACAGTGCTCAGTGCCTCAAGATCTGGTAAGTCACAGGTCGGGTGGTCCTCGGAGGCTGCTGGCCTCCTGCAAGCCAGTCCACCCAAAGCCAATGACTTTTGGACAATGCGTGGAGTGCGTCCTTCCTTTCTTTCCCAATCCTTTCTTGAAACAGTAGACGCAAAACTTGCTCCACCGGATACTGTAAAACAGTCCGGCCTGCTGCTCGATGGCATGATCCACCATTTGCAAACATGCGGCAGCCTTATGTCCAATCTCGCGCGTCTTTGTGTACGACGTAGAGGACCACGAGGGTTTGTTGCCCTGCCCTGTCCAAACACGGTTTAGGGTTTAGGGTTTAGGGTTTAGGGTTTAGGGTTTAGGGTTTAGGGTTTAGGGTTTAGGGTTTAGGGTTTAGGGTAATGTTGCGAAGTTCTTCCGGAAGCTCTCTAAGCAGGGACTCTCGGCCTCAGAGGGGACTTAGCGACGACCACTTGGATCCACCCAAACCCTAAACCCTAAACCCTAAACCCTAAACCCTAAACCCTAAACCCTAAACCCTAAACCTCAAACCCTAAACCCTAAACCCTAAACCCTAAACCCTAAACCCTACACCCTAAACCCTAAACCCTAAACCCTAAACCCTAAACCCATGCCTCTGGCAAAGCATAGCAACAAATGGAAGAAGCGCGAGCCCGGAATACCCATGATACTCATCGCTTCTGCTCGCGATCGCCTTCACGCGTACACAAAGTGCTAGGATATAGGGTTTAGGGTTTAGGGTATAGGTGCCTACACACCCCCGCACCGAGACCCTTCCAATTCCCCAGACTCAACTCTCCGCGCACAGCCGGCACCAACTTTTGCTTTGCAGGGTTTAGGGTTTACGGATTACCCTAAACCCTAAACTCTGAACCCTAAACCCGAAACCCTAAACCCTAAACCCTAAACCCTACGCTAGAATGCAGTAGGGGTATGAGAGACTTTAAGAAAGCGCCTCGGATGGCCCCTTACAACACTCTGAAAGACGTTCCTAAACATGATCCTCTTCAACCCAATAAGCTAACATAGGGCTTAGGGTTTAGGGTTTCGGGTTTAGGGTTTAGGGCCAACATTCCTAGATCTGATCCTCTTAAACCCAATCAGGGAATATATAGACTCTCCCAAGGGCCTACCTAAGTAGGGGTTCCCTAAACCCCTAAACCCTATGAACCTGATAATCCCGATAAACCCTATAAACCCTATAAACCCTATAAACCCTATAAAACCCCATAAAACCCTATAAAACCCTATAAAACCCTATAAACCCTAAACATTTTGCCATGCTCAGCTTTTTGAGCCATGGACACCTCCCAGTGTGCTCCAAAAGCCAAAAAACACCTTGAACAACACCTAAGAAACCCTCAAAAGTCACCCTAAACCCCTGAACCCCTACACCCCTGAACCCCTAAACCCCTGAACTCCTGAACCCCTAAACCCGAAACCCTTTAAACCCCTAACCCTAAACCCTCCCAGCTCCTCAGGGCACGGCCAAGAACCGCTGCAAAAGCTTTCACAGAGCCTGGGCAGGGTTTAGGGTTTAGGGTTTAGGGTTTAGGGTTTAGGGTTTAGGGTTTAGGGTTTAGGGTTTAGGGTTTAGGGTTTAGGGTTTAGGGTTTAGGGTTTAGGGTTCAGGGTTTAGAGTTTAGGGTTTAGGGTTTAGGGTTAGGGCTACTGGAACCCAGTCCAAGGTATCCTGTTTGCTTCTTGGGACTCGGGGCTTAGGGTTTTCCGGCTCACGTGGGTTGACTCCAATCTTCATTGAATGAGGCATATCATACTAAGAACACTGTGTCCAGTTAGTTTGAAACCCTAATGGCAGGAAATGCATGCAAGACCTCCGTAGTGGAATGCATACTTTAAACCCTAAACCTACACCCTAAACCCTAAACCCTAAACCCTAAACCCTAAACCCTACACCCTACCAACAGCCTGCACCAGTGGCTAGGTCCAGAGAAGCCTGGGACAAAATGGGCCCCCTTGCGAGCTTTGGGGCTTAGGGTTTAGGGTTGGGCTTATAGGGGTCCCCTAAACCCTAAACCCTAAACCCTAAACCCTAAACCCTAAACCCTAAAAGAGATAGAGAAGGAGGTAGTAAGAGCCCCTCGGGGTTGTAGATGGTGTTGCAGACCCCGAAGCCGTGCTGATCGAGACCTGGCCAATAGCCAAAGGCCAAAGCCCTGGTAGCCCTTCGGTTTAGGGTTTAGGGTTTAGGGTTTAGGGTTTAGGGTTTAGGTTTGAAAGTTTCGGGGTTAAGGGTGTAGGGCTTGAACGTTTTAGGTGCAAAGGTGTAGCGTCTTGGGGTGTCGGGTTCAACTCTTGAATACTGCAGACCCAACTGCCACCCTGTAAGCTCTGAACCGCTAAATCCCGGCAAGATTTGAACCAACTGTCTACAAACCATCCATAAACCCCATCAATAAACCTGTCCCTAGACCCTCTAAAAGCCGTCTTTAACCCGGGTTTAGGGTTTAGGGTTTAGGGTTTAGGGTTTAGGGTTGCTGGCTGCATCATAAGGCGCTAAGGAGGTTGCTGCCGGCAGCCGACTTCGCGGCAGCCATCTGCCCAGTGGGAGCTCCCCGCGGTAGCCCCTGAGGCGAGGAGGGTTCCGGGAGTTCGGGGTTTAGGGTTTAGGGCTCGGGGTTTGGGGTTTAGGGTTTGGGGTTTAGGGTTAGGGTTTGGGGTTTAGGGTTTAGGGTTTAGGGTTTGGGCTTTAGGGTTTAGGGTTTAGGGTTTAGGGGTTGTTCCGGATAAGCATGAGCTTAGCCAGATCTACTGCAACGCGAACATGTACCCTCCACCCGAAGAAGCCAAACCCGAAACCCTAAACCCTAAACCCTAAACCCTAAACCCTAAACCCTAAACCCTAAACCCTAAACCCTAAACCCTAAACCCTAAACCCTAAACACCAGCACGGAAGGCCCTGCGGGGATGAACAGGCATCCCGGTGGTACTTCTTTTCTTCTAAGCAAGCAGCAGTAGCAGTTTCAAAAACACAGGGTTTAGGGTTTAGGGTTTAGGGTTTAGGGTTTAGGGTTTAGGGTTTAGGGTTTAGGGTTTAGGGTTTAGGCTTCCAAAACAACTCCCTAAGCACTTAACCCATTACCCCTAAACCCGATGAACCCAAAACACTACACCTTGCAAACCCTGAACCCCATGAACCCTGAACCCTGCAAACCATCTGCAACCCTAAACCCATGAACCCTAAACCTTCTAGACCCCAAACCCTAAATTGAACCCTGAACCCTAAACTACGAAACCCCAAACCATAAACCCTCTACACGCGAAAATGAAGTCTCGTCGATGCACACCTATAAACCCTAAACCTACAAGCGCTGTAGGCCCCAAAACCTATACATACTAACCCTAAACCCTAAACCTCAAACCCTAAACCCTAAACCCTAAACCCCAAACCCTAAACCCTCAACCCAGGTCCCGGCCCGGAGGGCAGGCGCCGTCTCGACAGCCACCCGTGGGCGCATAGGCGCCGAAAAGCCAAGATCTGCAGACCTCAGGGGGCGGTTTGCTTGTTGCTTATTGGGGGGGTTTAGGGTTTAGGGTTTAAGGTTTAGGGCTTGGGGTTTTGGGTTTAGGGCTTGGGGTTTGGGGTTTTGGGTTTAAGCTTTGGGGTTCAGGGCTTACGGGTTTGGAGTCTTTGGGCCTACGGTATTTGGGCTTTTAGGGTTGAGGGCTTTAAGTTTTGGGTTTAGGGTCTGCTGAGTTATTTCAAAAAATATGGGTCTGGACTCAATGACCTGATGCTCTTGCTTCGGGGCTCCGGGGTACTGATAGTAGGGCGATAGGTACCCATGTATCATCATGGTTACCCTGCCTACGGCCCTTCTTATCATAGTACCCCTCAAACCCCAAACCCTACACCCTAAACCCGAAACCCTAAAACCCTACCCATGAGCCTCGAAGCAGACCATGGGCTCTTGAAAAGGTTTAGGGTTTAGGGTTTAGGGTTTAGGGTTTAGGGTTTTGGGTTTAGGGTTTAGGGCTTAGGGTTTAGGGTTTAGAGCTTAGGGGTACCCAGGTAAAGCCCTTTAAACGAAATAGGGGAAGGAACACACATTCCCTACTGGAAGAGTCTGAGCACAAGGTCGGATCTTTCCTACACCGCTTAAGAAACCCCCCCCCCCAAAAAAAAAACGCAGAACAGTAATCCCTATATTGCCCTAAAAAGGAAGCCTTAAGTTTGTTTTACTTTTTGGGGTGGGACTTGAGCAAATAGTTAGTTTCCGGAGCCCTTGCGACATAGGTTCTTGTGGTTGAAGCGATGAACGCAGCCAAGGGTCCTAAAACCCTGATCCCTATTTAAAACCCTCAAACCCTAAGCCCAAGACCCTAAACCCTAAGCCCTAAAACCCTCAAACCCTAAACCCTGAACCCCAAAATCCTAAACCCTGAGCCCTAAACCCAAGCCAGCAACCAGAGGCAAAAAAACGCAGCCAAGGGTCCTAAACCCTAAACCCTCAACCCTCAACCCTAAACACCAAACCCTAAACCCCAAACCCTAAACCCAAAAACTTTAAACAACGAACGCAGCTGAGGGTCATTGTTTGTACCGCCCGATCCGAGCTCGGTCAATTGATTTGAGCCAAAGCCTTCTCAGGGCCCTCATTTTTGCGCAGGGGGAAATCGCTGGGGTCTAGGGCTGTTTAGGGTTTAGGGCTTAGGGCTAGGGTTTCGGGCTAGGGTTTAGGGTTTAGGGTTCAGGGTTCAGGGTTTAGGGTTTCGTGCAACTTCTAGGTTAAGTGCTTAGGGTTTTCGGGGGGCTTAAGTTGGGAGCTCGGAATTCAGGTCCGGGGGTGTGGTCTCTTTATAGGCGTAGCGGGGAATACCCGATTCTCAGGGTTTAGGGTTTGGGGTTCAGGGTTTAGGAACGTAAGAGAATTGGACGTCAAACCCGATGAAGTAGTTGCGGTCTAAGACGTGGCTTCGTGTAGTATAGGTGCTGTGCTGAGATAGGGCCTGGACCCTAAACCCTAAACCCTAAACCCTAAACCCTAAACCCTAAACCCTAAACCCTAAACCCTCACCACGAAGTCCTGAACCATGGTTATCCTCAGAGCTGAGCACTCAATACCAGAAGATTCTATGTTTGGAGTACCCTGAACCTTAAACCCCAAACCCTAAATCCTACAGTAACCCCTCCTAAACTTTGCATGGGCTCTTAAGTTGGGAACCCTTACAATAATCCGTGTACAACCCAGGGGCCCATACTTCAGAACTTCAGAACCCTTTGAAGAGGGTAAGGGACCACAATTTTGGGACCTCACTAAGCCTAGAAGAGCAACAGCGCTTTGCACCCTAAACCCTACATAAACCCTAAATCCTAAACTCAAAAATTTTGAGGGAAACTAGAACGCCGCAACCAATCAACCCACAAACCCGAAACCCTCTTCTCAAATTCTTGCAAGGGAACCCCCAAACCCTGAACCGCCAACCCTAAACGCGAACGCTCAAGCAATCAACGCTCAAACCCCAAAACCCCAAAAACCCCAAACCCCGTGCAGGGCGTGGTGGTGTGGAGGCACGTCTTTGGGCGCTTGATGTCCTCATGGAAGGACTTCCACACCTGGTGCAGCAAGGCAAAAGATCCCAAGGGAACCCAACCCTAAACCCTAAACGCTGAACCCTCAACCCTGCACCCTAAACCCTAAACCCGAACACCCTAACCCCCTGACACCCTAAACCCTAATACCCTGTCACCCTAGCTGGGCATTGCTGGGCGCTTGGAGGCTCACACATGGGTCCTTCCAAGTAGGGTTGGGATTTGGGGGTTTCCGAAATAGTGGAACTCTACACTTTCCAGATGTTATCAGGACCCGGGGGCCTTAATCCTCGAACCGCCCTGAACCCCAGACCCCTCGACCTCTGCCGAAAACCTAGATCTTTGGTGTTTTTGCGCAGTTTTGAGGGGCTGTTTCGGTTTCAGATTCGCGGCGCAGGGCTCCGCCGCGATCTGCCACCTTCACCCTGGCACCTCGATGTTCAGGGGTTTTTTGTGTTTGGTGAACCTCCGCAGTATCTGGAAATGGCCGTACGTACACTAACGCCTACAGTGACCCTAAATGGGCATTTCCCAAATAGCGGTACCTAAACCCCATCCCTAAGCCTGCAAACATAGGACAAACAACGGGGTGCAGACACTAGAACACGATGCTCGGAATCAGATAGCGGTACCCCTAGTAGACTCCCAAGAACTGTAATCCTTTTTGTAGGAACCCCAGGACCCATCTTGTAGGGTTCTGAAGGGAGGGGGGTTCAAGGGGGGTAAAACCACTACTCCCTACGGCTCCATAAGCTTCCCGAAGGTTCCCTAGGCATCGACCACCCTTGAACATGCCCCCCTTAAGAACCCTTTAACCATCGGATGGCTGCAGCCCAGGAACGACGCGTTTGACCTCGCCCTTCGTCCAGTTCGCATGGATGGGGCCCGACTCGTGGGACTGCCAGGGCACTGGCTTAGGGCTTGGGTTCAGGGTTCACCCTAAACCCTAAACCCTGAACCCGAAACCCTGAACCCTGAATCCTAAACCCTTTACTGATTGACGCAAGATCGGCTCCAGTCGGTCTATAGATCCTTTTTGAAGCGTTAAGATGGTGAAACGAGCAAAACAACAGGGTTTAGGGCTTAGGGGCCTCCACCCAACATACTCAAGAAGCCGGAAAATCTGCTGGGGCTGAAGGAGGCCAGGGACCCTGGCTGCAAGTGAGGGTTAAGGGTTTAGGGGTTTAGGGATTTAGGGGTTTAGGGGTTTAGGGGCATTGGGGTTTAGGGGTTTAGGGTTTAGGGGTTTAGGGTTTAGGGTTTAGGGTTTAGGGTTTAGGGTTTAGGGGGTTTGGGGTTTCACAGCATGTCTTGACTCTGACTTCATGCTGGTGGCTTTCCTTCCCGAGGGTATGCGTGTAAGATCTTAGGGATTTAGGATTTCAGGGCCCCGAACCCTATACACCCTATAAACCCTGTAAACCCACCAAACCCTATGAACCCTAGAAACCCAATAAACCCCAAAAACCCTAAAATCACCCTAGAAACCCTACAAACCCTGTAAACCCTACAAATCCTATAAACCCTGTAAACCTAGAAAGGGATTTAGGGATGTAGGTGTTGGAACGCGAACAAACATGGAGCCCATGGCTCCCAGCTTCGGAGTTGATTTTAAGGTTTAGGGTTTATGGCTAGGGTTTAGGGTTCAGGGTTTAGGGCTTCAGGATTTAGGGGGGAGGGTTCAGGGCTTAGGGGTTAGAAAGTTAGAAAGGGTTTCGGAGTTCGAGCTTCCGAGAAGCAAGGCGACCATCGTCACCAGCCTCCGAAGCGCACCCTTAAACCTTATACACCCTAAACCCGAAACCCCAAACCCTACACCCTAACCCCCGGTGAGCCCTTGAGCTGCCCCAAGAAGCTTTATCTCACCTCTCGGCGGCAAACTCTACGTCTCTGTCTCCTCGCCAAGTGTCTTCCCAACTCTGCCCAAGGCTCGCAATGTACCAAAAAACCCTAAACCCTAAACCCTAAACCCTAAACCCTAAACCCTAAACCCTAAACCTCAAATTCTAAACCATACATCCTTAACCACCCTAAACTCGCAACTTCGAAGACGCGCCCCCAGGCCTCCGCCACCTTACCTGCAAGAACCTGAGGCATAGGCTTAGGTGCCCAAAACTCAAGAAAAGTTCCCAACGCCTCAACCCTAAACCCTAAATCCTAAACCCTAAGCCCTAAATCCTAAACCCTAAATCCTAAACCCTAAACCCTAAATCCCAAACCCCAAACCCCTTACACCCGACACCCAAAACCCGCAGCCCTGGTGCTGAAGATCTGGCGGGCAGCGTTGAATCTAATCGAACTGGGAAAGTCTGGCAATGGGTTGCCCACCACATGCAAGTACGGCCAACATGCCTTGGAAATCGCTAGCTGAAACCCCAGCTTCTGCTGCGCAGACATCTTTACCTCTTGAGAAGCCCTCAGAAAAGGGGTAGAGTTTAGGGTTGAGGGTTTAAGGCTTAGGGCTTCGGGTTTCGGGCCTAGGGTGTGCAGGTACAACCTCATAGAGTGCGATAGGCCCGATGAAAGTTTCGGCTGGCTACATGGTGGTGCCTTGGCTTCGTTGCACAAGCCTTGAAAGTTGCTTTTGCTTCCCCACCCCGAACCCAACATCCGAAACCGAGAGCCTAAAACCCAGAACCTTGAACCCTAAACCCTAAGCCTCAAGAACTAAACCCTGAACCTTAACCTCAAAACCCCGAACCCTAAACCTTACACCCTAACCCTCAACCACGAAAACTAAAACCACCCTGAAGCTTGGAGGAAACAGGTTTCAGGTCTTGCGGCGCTCTCGCAGAACTCAAGGAGGTTGGTCTCCATCTTGGCTTGATCGGACCAGAAATCCTCCACCAGGATTGGGTCTTGCTACTGGTAGTTGGGTTTTGGGTTCGGGGTCCAAGGTCTTAGGGGTAGGGTCTAGGGTTTAGGGTTGAGGGTTGAGGGTTGCGGGTTGAGGGTTTATGGTTCTACCCCCCTATTCTGACCCCTTTATAAAGGACTCTTAGTATCAGGGGTAAACATCCGGTTGAGGTATAGCCCCATCGCAGAATGACCCCCAGCCCACTTTCGAACTGAGCCACTTTAGGGTCGGACACCTATTCAACGAAAGAAGCCCGATTCTGTGTCGGTTAGTTCTAGTTTGAGAGGATTAGGGCTTGGGACAAAAGGAGAACGCTCCTGTCTGAACCCTAAACCCCAAACCCTAAACCCTAAACCCTAAATCCGAAACCCTAAGCCCTAAGCCCTAAGCCCTAAACCCTAAACCCTAGCCCTAAACCCTAAACCCGAACAGATTCGGCGCTTCAGCTTGCGAAGGCCTGGGATGGCTGCGGCACCTCGAAGCCGAACCTAAGCCACGTCGCAAGGTGAACACTAGGGTTTAAGGTTTAGGGTTTGGGGCTAGGGTTTCGGGTTTAGGGTTTAGAGCTAGGGTTGAGGGTTTAGGGCTAGGGCTTAGGGTTTAGGGTTAATAAGGGTTTAGGGCGTCTCGCCGCGCAGCGGCAGTAAGTACCATGTGTAAATGGCGCCCCTACACACCCAGGGGTGTGGGGGGGCGGCATGTCACACGAAGCCTACACCTACACACACTGACACACACTGACACACACTGACACGCACTGACACACACTGACACACACTGACACACACTGACACACACTGACACACACACTGACACACACTGACACACACACTGACACACACTGACACACACACTGACACACACTGACACACACTGACACACACTGACACACACACACACACACCCACCCACCCACGCACCCACGCACCCACGCACCCACGCACCCACGCACCCACGCACGCGCGCACGCGCGCACGCGCGCACGTGCGCACGCGCGCACGCGCACGCACACGCACACACACACGCACACACACACACACACACACACACACACACACACACACACACACACACTCACACACACACACTCACACACACACACACACACACACACACACACACACACACACACACACACACACACACACACACACACACACACACACACACACACACACACACACACACACACACACACACGCGCACCCGCACACGCACCCGCACACGCACATCTCCATTCCAATTCGTTGTTGCTTGCTGTCCTTGCGTTCTTTGCCTTATAGGGCTTGGAGGGTTCTTAGGGCTGCATTCCTTTTTCAGTGTCTTAGGGCTTAATATAGGGGCCTGCATAATTAGAATAGGGTTTCGAGGGTTATTTTCGTATAATTGCAAAGCGGCCATAAGGGAATACTATTAGTAATTATTCCGACCCCTATATTATAGGGCTTATAGGTCAAGAAGCCCTTGAAACCGCAGGCGCATCTTCCTGCCCTCCCCCCCAAAAAAAAACAAAATCAAAAAGAATTAGGGTTTAGGGTTTTGGTGACACACTAACTCCCTGAAGCCTCTGCCAAAAACCTGAGCACTAAACCCACAAAGCCAGAATTTCAAAGCCCGAAGCCCCCAAAACCCAAAACCCCAAAACCACAAACCCTACACCCTACACCCTAAACCCTAAACCCTAAACCCTAAACCCTAAACCCTAAACCCTAAACCCTAAACCCGACTCGAACCTAGCCTTTAACCCCTCCGATTTCGCTGGGCTTGCTGGTTCTTTCTGTTTAAGGTGTGGGGTTCAGGGTTTAGGTTCCTTCGAAGGGTTAAGCTACCTACCAAGAACCCTCAACCCTAAACCCTAAACAAACCGCAACCCTAAACCCTAAATTACCAAATCCTAAACCCTCAACCTCAACCCTAAAACCCTCAACCCTGCACCTCAACCCTAAACCCTAAACCCTGAACCCTGAACCCTAAACCCTAAAGCGTGTAAACCCTAGACCTCAACCCTAAACCCTAAACCCCAAACCCCACACCCTAGACCCTGAGAGGCCCCCCACTTTCTGGAGTTGAAGCTGGCATTCTCGGCGATCCCGAAGCAGGGGTACTCCTCCAGACCGGGGGACTTCGGGTTGAAGGGCTTCAGGGGTTTGAGGGGTTTGAGGGGTTTGAGGGGTTTGAGGGGCTTGAGGGGTTTAGGGTTTAGGGTTTAGGGTTTAGGGTTTAGGGTTTAAGGTAACCCCAAACAAAGGCATATATCCATACTTACCCCACATAGGACACTACTTAAGTAGTACCCATGAACATCCAAGCAACCTCGTGGAGTGTCTTTTCTGGGGATGTCACCATGAAAGTCTACCCCGAACCCTAAACCCTAAGACCGTCCGTTGCTTTGGAGTCCAAGGAGTACCCTAAACCCTAGGGTTTACGGTTTAGGGTTTCGGGTTTAGGGTGCACCCTCAACCCTAAAAAAGCACAACGAGCCGGAGGCTCCTCCGCCAGACCGTAGTCCCGCAGTTCGTAGGAGTACCTGCGGTTTAGGCTTGAGTTGGGTTTATGATGCCGATATGATACGTAATTACTAGACCCAGGAGTAACCCAGGAATAAATTTCTTTTGAACCCAAAAAACTGGGAATAAGGGCTTACTCCGATCCGAGTCCTAGTATACATACAAAGGAGGGGCTTAGAGTTTAGGGTTTCGGGTCTAGGGTTTAGAGTTGAGGGTTTCGGGCTTAGGCTCGAAAGCAATCAAGGGCACGTCGAGCCCTTCTGCCGAACGAAGGCCATCCTTCCCAACATCCTCAGAAACGGGCTGGTTCTTAGTTGGGAATGAGGGAATATGGTACCCCACCATACTCCCTTAAAGGGTGTAATCTAGGGCCCTGATTTCCTTCATTCCCGACAAAGAACCAGGGGGGGGGGGGAAGTGTGAGGGTGGGGGGGGGGGGGGGGGGGGGTGGGGGGTGCTTCACACAGGGGTTTAGGATCTAGGTTCTCGAGCTTCGGGAGGTATAAGCCCTGATTAGAATTCGCTCCCTATAGTTTAAAGGGTATACCCTAAAACCCTAGCCCGTGAACCTTAAACCTTGTATGCCTTATGTTCCTTGATTAAGGGTGTCCTGGGCTCCCTGGGAACCTGATGAGGGCTCGAAGAGGGCGCGGTGACTTTGAGTAAAAGGTTCAGGGTGTTTAGGGTTTGGGGTTTAGGGTTTAGGGCTTTGGGGTTTGGGGGTTAAAGTTTAGGGTTCAGCCTTTTGGTTAGGGCTTATAGGGGTGGGTGTGAGGCTTTAGGGTGTGTGCTCCAACTGCCAACTGCGCGCAGAGTGAGAGGGACAGAGAGAGAGAAAGAGAGAGAGAGAGAGAGACAAAGAGAGTGTGAGAGAGAGAGAGAGAAAACAAAAAAAACAAAAACAGCTACAAGCGGTTTGCTTAGGGTTATGGAACCTGAGGCTTACGGCCACAAAACCTAAGCCCGAACTCGGGTTCACTCCGCTGCCAGGCAGCTTCTTTGCCACCGCCTCGACGGTAGCGCTCACCTTCCAAGGCAGGGCGTAAGTCTGCAACCCGTTATGGGTTTAGGGTTTAGGGTTTAGGGTTTAGGGCTTAGGGGCTTAGGGGCTTAGGGGCTTAGGGGCTTAGGGGCTTAGGGGCTTAGGGTTTAGGGGCTTAGGGGCTTACGGTTTAGGGGTCAGGGACGAACACCTCGAATCTAAAACCCGAAGCTGTAAGGGGCTTCGGCTCTGGGTTGTAAGGTCGCGGGGACCAGGCGAGTTGCGCCAAAGAACCTGAACTCCCCCCCCCCCCCCCCCAATAAGCCCTGAGTCATTAGTAGCCCAGCAACCATATTAGAAACTAGCTGTTACTTTACAAGGGAACCCAAAACCAAAAAGGGAAAAGGGTACCACTCGGCTAGCAAGAGCCTCTAAACCCTAAACACCAAACCCTAAAACCCTAAACCCTAAACCCCTCAAAACTTCAATTGTCACGAATGCACCAAAATAACTCGGCATTGCGGCCTCCAAGGAGGAGAAACCATGGGACTCAGGGTTTAGGGTTTGGGGTTTAAGGCTTAGGGTTTGGAGTTTCGGGTTTGGGGTTTGGGGTTTAGGGTTTAGGGTTTGGGGTTTGGGGTTTAGGGTTCGTTCGTAGGAAAACCTTTAGAGGGATGTACTTTTCGGATCCTCCCAGGGGTCTGGGTTACAAGTACCCATGTAAAGTAGGGCGTATATTCCTTGTATCCCCAAAAAGGACACCAATCATATACACTCACCAAAATCAAAAAGGAACCTTACGTATATACACCCACCAGTAACAGTCCTATGGGCGGTTCGCAAAATTATGGTCCCTTTTTGGATCCCTATTTCAATACGGCACCGAGTATCTAGGGTACCCCAAAAGGGATCCTAATTTTGAGAACTACCCATCAAAACCCCGAACCCTGAACCCTGAACCCTGAACCCTAAACCCTAAACCCTAAACCCTGCTTCTTATGAGCCTCCGAGTGGGTTTGAGGGTCTTGTTGCCAAACCACCAGGGTGCAACCAAGATATCATGATGCACCTAACCCTAAACCCTAAACCCTAAACCCTAAACCCTAAACCCTAAACCCTAAACCCTAAACCCCAAACCCCAAACAGGAAGGATGCAAGGTACCCCTAGTTGCCTGATGGCATGCTAAGAACTCGCAAGCCAAAATGAGGCTTCGGGACCACCTCAGCCCCCGAAAAAGAGCCTGCATTTTTAGGGTTTAGGGTTTAGGGTTTAGGGTTTAGGCTTTAGGGTTTCGGGTTTAGGGTTTAGGGTTTAGGGCTTACCTTAAAATTCGGACCCCTACATGTGACTTAACAAGTTACAGAAGCATCCTAGTGTTAAGGAATATTCCTGAATGAAGAATTTTAGGATAGGGGTTTAGGGTTTAGGGTTTAGGGTTTAGGGTCTAGGGCTTAGGAGTTTGTTAGGGGTTTGCGGTTCAGGGCTTCTGGAGCTCGGGTGATGGGCTCGGAGGCTCTTGCCGCGGCATTCCTCAACGGTTTAGGGTTTAGGGTTTAGGGTTTCGGGTTTAGGGTTTAAGCGCCGCCTTGCTGTGGTGCTCACTCGGGTTCTTGTCGTCGTAGTAGAGCTTGGCGGGGCAAGGGCTTTAAGGGTCATTTGTGGCTTGGGCTTTCGGTGGTTGGCGGTTCAGGGTTGAGGGCCTCGGGGCTCTTGAAAGCAAGAACTTCGTGTTTGTCGTGGACTGGTTCAGAGTGGAGGCATCAAATTCGACATGCCGTAGGACAGCCCACCGAAAGAAAACGAAGGACATTTCCTAAACCCTAAACTTCCTCAACCCTAAACCCTAAATCCTAAACCCTAAACGGAAAGACAGCGTGGACGCAAGCAAAGAGACGAATGACGTTGGAACACCACATCCACAGGCTTTTCTCATGTGGTTTGCGAGAGACTACCCTTAAACCCTAAACCCTAAACCCTCTAAACCCTGTAAACCCCAAAGCTTTAAAACCCTTAAGGCCCCCTTAAAATGCCCTTGAAATCCCCTTAGAACTCCCTCAAAACCCCTAAAACCCTAAACCCTAAACCCTGAACCCTAAACCCTAAACCCTAAACCATGTGACCCTGAGCTCGGGCTTCGGGAAAATGTCCCACCACCTTTGGCCCCGACCCGTGCGATGGGAAGCTGCAGCTTCTCGTACGTGTCCTTTGGAGGGTTTAGGGTTTAGGGTTTAGGGTTTAGAGTTCAGGGTTCCGGGTTCAGGGTCTCGCCCAAAGCCTAAGCCCGAAACCCTAATCCCTAAATCCTGAACCATGACGCTTATACCAGGATGCAAGAACGGTGCGGAGGTGTCAGCACTGAATCCTTCTTCACCACTGCACCTACCAGTTCTTAATAGGGTCCCGGGTTTAGGGTCTGGGGTTGAGGGAGATAGGTACACCTTATGCCGCCATATAGACACGTTGACGGAGCAAGATATCTATGAGGCACACGGTGACCTTCCCAACATCCAGTGGAAGGCTGCAATCTTCCTAAAGTTCTCGCGTGCCAAGCCTGTCAAGAGTGTGATGTCCTCAACCCTAAACCCTAAACCCTAAACCCCTAAACCCCTAAACCCCTAAACCCCTAAACCCCTAAACCCCTAAACCCCTAAACCCCTAAACCCCTAAACCCCTAAACCCTAAACTCCTAAACCCTAAACCTGTCTGGCCCTTAACTAATCCTCAAGGAGGTGCATCATGCCCCGCCCGAAGACTGGGATCGTCCTCAGGCCCTACTGAAACCCTAAACCCTAAACCCGAAACCCGAAACCCGAAACCCTAAACCCGAAACCCTAAACCCTAAACCCGAAACCCTAGACCCCAAAACCCTAAATCACGACGATCCCGACAGCTCCCGAAGAAAAAACAACCCTTCTGACGCATCCTGCTGCACGGCCCTGATACCAAAAGCCATCCCGAACCCTAAATCCTGAACCCGAAGAAGACCTAAACCCTAAACCCTAAACCCTATACCCTAAACCCTAAACCCTAAACCCTAGGTTTCAGTTTCCTAGGTTTCTGTGGAAGCTTCATCGAAGCCCACTGCAGCCGCGCAGCCCGTAGCTGCCAGTCGTACTCCTGGAGGAGCGGGATCGCCCTACGCCTGCCACTGGAGTTGCTTGGGCTTAGGGTTTAGGGTTTAGGGCTTAGGGCTTAGGGCTTAGGGCTTAGGGCTTAGGGCTTAGGGTTTAGGGTTTAGGGTTTAGGGTGTAGGGTTTTGGGTCTAGGGTCTAGGGTCTAGGGTTTAGGGCCTAGGGTTTAGGGTTAGGGGCTTAGGGTTTAATCCGAGCATCTGTTGCATTTGTACCTCTACATTAAAGATGTTTTCTCGTCGAAAATCCGGCTGCAAGGCTGCTTTCCATTACGGGAGTTTTCGTATGTTGAAAGAACATTTTCCGGGGGGGGGGGGGGAAATCCAAAACATTCCTATTGTTCTTCATATTGTTTTCAATACATTCCTATTGTGTTTTAATAGAGAATCAATACATTGCCATGGTCTTATTGTTGCGGCGCCCCGCCTTTCTTATTGCGGTCGGGGCGGGAGGGGGGGGGGGGTGGGGGGGCCCCCCACCAATTAAACAGATGCTCGGATTAGGGTTTAGGATGTCTAGGGTTTAGGATGTCTAGGGTTTAGGGTTTAGGGTTTAGGGTTAGGATGTCTAGGGTTTAGGGGCTGAGGGTTTGGGGGCTTAGGGGCTCAGGGGTTCAGAGTCTTGGAGGCCTGGAGGCTTGCTTGGAGGCTTTCGTGTTCAAAAATCAATGCGAAGTTTACCCTCAAAGCCCTAAACCCTAAACCCTAAACCCTAAACCCTAAACCCCAAAAGAAACCCTGGTTGATAAATTTTGGGATGGGTGCCCTTATACGAACAGTCCTTCAGAGGGATTCTGATAGGGGGTACTAAGCCCTTTTCAAAGGGAGTCTGATAGGGGGTACTATCATCCCTATTATGGACTGTTAGTATGAGGGGGAACATCCCAATGTTGATATATGCACCTTCGCTGACTCCGGGGTAGGGTTGATAGGGTGTCAGACCGAGCATGTCAAGCAAAGGCGGGTGTCTACATCAACGGCACATTTGCAGCAGCGCTCCCCCCTCTTCGACGGCCATAATATAGGCACCTTAATGATTCGAACCGGTTTGTATGTTGTTTCTCTTATTTTTGGGGTATTGTCATATAGTTTTGAGTTTTTGTTGGGGGGGGGCATTATCATAGTATAGCTTTTTGTTATAGTATAGTTTTGTAAGGGCCATAAGCGTATGCGATTAGAAACTCTTCGCGCCCCCCCCTACATGATGCAGTTGCTGTGGTTGGCCCTGCGAACATGCCCTCTGCAGAATGATCCTAAAGATCCTCTTCAACCCTAAACCCTAAACCCTAAACCCTAAAGATCCTCTTCAACCCAGTGCCCCCAAATCCTGAACCGGCAAACAACAAAACCTCAACTAAACATTCTAAATCCTAAAAGCTCCCCCCCCCCCGGCGCAAAACACACACACACACACACAACAAAACCAAAACAAAAAACAGAATCCTAACGTCTCCCAAAGGCGAGAATCTAGATACTAATAGGGCCCTAGGAATAGGGCGCAGGGTCATCTGAGAGCTTGTTCCTCGTCGTGAGAGCCAATGGGCCAATCCCTTCTTCCACCCCAACCCTAGGTTCGGGGTTTAGGGTTTAGGGTTGAATTCCTAAACAGAATGCTCTTAAACCCAATGATAGAGGTAAAATATGAACAACATCCCAAAGGGGTCTGCCTGGGACAGGTGCTGCTACTTTTTTGACTCTTAACGGAGGGAAGGATCCGCTGGTTTAGGGTTTAGGGTTTAGGGTTTAGGGTTTAGGGTTTAGGGTTTAGGGTTTAGGGTTTAGGGTTTAGGGTTGATAAACAGCTGTATGATTCAATATAGGGTTTAGGGGTTAGGGCTTCGGTGAATCTCTATGACCATACAAATTTGACGGTTGGAGCCTAAGCCCAACACCCAGAACGCCTAAACCCCACAACTGGACAAGTGTTTGGAAAGCCATGGCCTGAGCCACATCTTGAGGATTGTCTGGTTAGCCTGGAAGGGTATAGGGCTAAGGGCTTTCGGGTTCACGGTCTAGGGAAGAGGATTGAAAATTGTAGAGAACTACCCATGTAGGGTTTAGGGTGTATGGTCAGTACAAAGACGAAGAGATGCCGTGTGGGGTCTCATCCACAAGAAGTTGTTCAAGGAGGCCTGTGCCCTACACCCTGAACCCCAAACCCTAAATCCTAAACCCTAAACCCTGAACCCTGAACCCTGAACGCTAAACCCTAGCCCTAAACCCTAAACCCTAAACCCTAAACCCTAAACCCTAAACCCTAAACCCTAAACCCTAAACCCTAAACCCTAAACCCTAAACCCAGTTAGGGAGCCCCGTAGGCCGAGCGCCCCACCCGAAAGTCGCTGATCTTCAGCGTCAAGGCTTCCGGAAAGCTCGAGGGCCAAAGTTCGACATGGTCCCTGGCTGGTTTAGGGTTTAGGGTTTAGGGTTTAGGGTTTAGGGTTTAGGGTTTAGGGTTTAGGGTTTAGGGTTTAGGGTTTAGGGTTTAGGGCTTAGGGCATTTAGGGTTTAGGGTTTAGGGTTGGGATGTTCCCAGTTATACTAACAGTCCTTATTAAGGATTACAGCGGGGGTTACTACAATTCCTATCAACGACTGTTAGCATACGGGGGAACATCCCAAGCCCCCTGGCCATAGTACACTTCCGGGCTTTGGCCATAGAACACTTCCGGGTTTAGGGAGTTTAGGGCTTACAGGGATTAGTTGCTGGTTGACCCCAAATATTCCGGCGCCCTGTGTATAATATATGACTAACATAGATCCTGAATTTAGGGGTTGGGGTACAGACACTTCTAACTCAAATGCTGTAACCCTGTAAACCCAGCGCCCAAACCCTAAGAAAGGCTCTCATTTTAAGGGTTGGGGTACTGAAAACTACCCCAAACCCGAAACCCGAAATCCTCAACCCTAAACCTTTAACGCCAATTCCTAATCGTTGGGGGGAGGGGGGGCGGGGGCTTTGGGGGGCGTAGGGTTTAGGCAGGGTCCAAGGTTCAGGGACTACAGCTTAGAGCTTGGGGGGGTGAGGGGTTGAAGGGTTGAAGTAGGCCTTAGTAGCCCTGTAACCGTAATATAATAAGGGCACCCTTTTGTTGGTTGGTTACTGTATAAGGGAACCCAGAACCAAAAAAAAGGCAAAGGGTACCACTGAGCTACCAAGAGGCCTAGTAGCCCTAAACCCTAAACCCTAAACCCTAACCCCTGACCCCTAAACCCTAAACCCTAAACAGGCTCAGGGTTCTTCAGGATCTAAGGTTTGAATGAAGGCTTCCTTGGGCTTGGGCCTCTGGACTTCAGGCGCACGTGTTCCTCTTGGGCCTCATATGTTCTACCCTAAGCCTCAACCCTAAACCCCTAAACCCCTAAACCCCTAAACCCCTAAACCCTAAACTCTACACCCGATAACCCGATAAGCCTAACCCCTAAACCCTACACCCTAAACCCTAAACCCGAAACCCCAAACCCAACCCCGAAATATGAGCCCGGGTAGGGCCCTGAGCCCTGCAAATCCTTTGAAAAGATTCGGAAATAGTAAAGACTCTCGAACCCAAAACCCAAAATTATGCGTAAATCCAAACACGGGAAGATCTACAAGCAGCATCTAAACTCAGTGCACGGACGGCATCCATTCCAAGACGAACCCTAAATATCCCGAACATCCTAGCAAAACACCGCCTTTAGAGGAAGATGATGCTACTAGGAACCCACCCCTGCAGGGATAAGATTCGGGGGACAAGGGAATCTTACATTGGTGGTTGTTCAAATTACCTGTCCCAAAAATCAACATAACCTAGGCTGCCTTTTTTGTTAAGGATTCCCCTTTCGCTCGACTCTAGTCCCAATGGCACGCCGACCTACCAATCCTCGCCAAGATGCCCCATGCTTTCGAAAGGCACATCCTATGTGTTCTGCGTCGGGCACCGTCCCAAAAGAAGCATTCTATGCCGTTCACATGGCACTTCCCCCCTACACATAATAATATATAATAATCATCAAACAATAATAATCATAAAGGAAAATAATAACAACAAAAACTATATACATATATATATATATATATTATGTATGTACAGAAAACATGTAAACCCCAAACCCGACACCCTAGACCCTCTGCCTGGCCTGGGCTTCCCAAACTGCGCAGCGAAAACGAGCTCGCCCCGCCTGGGTCTGGGCTTAGGGGGAGCGGAGGGGGCAGCCCAAACCCTAAACCCTAAACCCTAAACCCTAAACCCTAAACCCTAAACCCTAAACCCTAAACCCTAAACCCTAAACCCTAAACCCTAAACCCTAAACCCTAAGCAGGCTGAGGGTTTTCAGGATCTAAGGTTTGAACGAAGGCTTCCTTGGGCTTGGGCTTCCGGACTTCAGGCGCACGTGTTCCTCTTGGGCCTCATATGTTAACCCCTAAACCCCTAAACCCCTAAACCCCTAAACCCCTAAACCCCTAAACCCCTAAGCCCCTAAACCCCTAAACCCTAAACCTTAAACAGTAAACCCTAACTAAACCCTAAACCCTAAACCCTAAACCCTAAACCCTAAACCCTAAACCCTAAACCCTAAACCCTAAACCCTAAACCCTAAACCCTAAACCCTAAACTCCAAACCAGCTGAGGCATCAAGGGACCCGGCATGAGGTTGGCCACGCTCCTGTACAGTCGGTACTCTTTCTGGTCCTTCGCGCAAGGCAGCCGTAAACCCTAACACGGGTTTAGGGTTTAGGGTTTAGGGTTTAGGGTTTAGGGTTTAGGGTTTAGGGTTTAGGGTTTGGGTCTGGCCGGCGCCGATAGGGACTGAGCCTGCGCCTTAAAGGACTGACAGTTGAAGCCACACAGATTCTTCCCGGCACGCGCCAGCATCTCCCTGTCTGAAGAGGTATACTGAAGCGCGGTACTTTCGCAACTAGCCTCGGATAATTGCTAATAGTATTCTCATGGTCCCTGTCTACTTATACTATACTGACCCCCCCAAAACCCCTCGAATTATTCAGGCCCCTATATTAAATCTCCACTGGAAGGACCTCCTAAGATCTAACCCTAAACCCTAAACCCTAAACCCTAAACCCTAAAACCCTAAAACCCTAAAAACCCTAAACCCTCAAGGCTGCAGTCCGCGGACGTGAAATAGCCCACGGCCGTGACGTTGGCAGCCTGCTGTCGGCTGGGCGGGGACTCCTTTCGGGTTTCGCAGTAATTCTATGGGTTTAGGGTTTAGGGTTTAGGGTTTAGGGTTTGGGAATTAGGCTTATGAATCTGGGATCGTAGCTAAGACTTTGTGTACGTCGGTGAGAGCTGTCCCGACGTTCGCAGCTTCTGAAAACCACCGCCACGCATGCAGCGTGTAGTATAGGGGTCAGAATAATTGCTAATAGGGTCTTGAGGGTTATTCTAGTTTTCTTATAAAGGGGCTCTGAAGGAATGATATTAGGAATTATTCCGACCTCTAAATAGTACACCAACAGCCCCACAGACACCCCAAACCCTAAACCCTAAACCCTAAACCCTAAACCCTAAGCCCTAAGCCCTAAACCCTAAACCCTAAACCTTAGAAAGGCTCTGGATCTCTTCTGCTTGCAAAGCATTGGCCGAGGTTCATGGACACTCATACAACTGGGACATAAGTAGGACGACTAGGGATCAAATCTTGCTGATAACCCTACTTGTAGCTAACCCTAAACCCTAAACCCTAAACCCTATAAACACCCCAAACTCCAAACTCCAAATCCTAGACACTACTTCTCAGCATCCATGAACCCTCCAGTACCCTGCTAGACCCCTCTAGACTACGCCCCCTAAGGTTCCCCCAAGAATTAAGGCTATGTAGGCATCCTCTTTAAGGGGAGGGAACCCTCCCATGAACCCTAAACCCTAAACCCTAAACCCTAACACCCTAAACCCTAAACCCTAAACCCTGAAGCCCTAACACCCTAAAACCCCTAACACCCTAAACGCTTCCTAAACCTTCGGCCTTCAGCTCCGCCAGCTCCTCAGCGGATTTCACCTCGACCACGGCGGGACCTTGCGTTTGGAAGGTCAAGAGAAAGGGTTTAGGGTTTAGGGCTAACCCTAAACCCTAAACCCTAAACCCCAAACCCCAAACCCTAAACCCTAAACCCTAAACCCTAAACCCCGCAACTCGCCAAGAGGCGTAGGAACTTTGCTACGTCGTCCAGCAGCGCGGTCTCCTCGTACCGGAACTTGAGCTTCGCAGGCTCCTGAGCAGTGCACACACTGCTTAAGGTTTAGGGTTTAGGGTTTAAGGTTTGGGGTTTAGGGTTTAGGGTTTAGGGTTTGGGGTTTAGGGTTTGGGGTTTAGGGTTAAGGGTTTCAGGGTTATTTAGGGCTCTCAAACAATCCCTGCTCCCAAAGCCTCGAGGCGTCCGACCTTGAATCCCAACAAACCGACGCTTCTCGGGCTTCGGTTTTGGGGCTTTGAGGGTCAAGGTTTAGGGTTTAGGGTTTCGGATAAGGTTTAGGGGTTACGGTTTAGGGTTTAGGGGTTACGGTTTAGGGTTTAGGGTTTATAGGGCTTAAAAGGTGGAACTGAGAGGGCCACCTTTGAATTGAAGGAACGTCGAGGTCATAGCAGACATATATATATATATATTAATTATGTGTAGATGTGCATATGTATAATATATATATATATATATACATATACTGCGCCGGGCCAATAGTTCGACCCACCGACATCTAGAAGTCCTTACACCTGTTCCCCGCCCTCCTCCCCATAGACTCCTGACACAAGTGAGCCTGGGGGACTCCTCCGGAGCTTCTACAGTACTATATTTTTAAAACGGGGTATTAATTTCTCCGCTGGCAGGCGTAGCGAAAATTCCACTTCTCGGCACTCCGCGACTCCGTGCAAGTCTTCACTTTCTGCATGCCATCCAACATGTGCTGTGGGTCAAAACTTTCGGCCCGGGGGTGTATGACTATATTACTATATATGTATTTATATATATACTGATATTGGTATTGATACTGATATTGATATTGTATAGCTCAGGATTCGGGTGGGCTGCGGGACTAACAGTTTCTTATGGTGTTGAGAGCGTGTAATTACCCCATAAACCCTAAACCCTAAACCGTACTAAACCCCTATAGGGATGGAGTGTTAGGGTCCTGTAGAGCCTCGAAGACCCCCTCACCGCAGCCTCGTCGGCCGCCCCGTTGAAGATCAGAAACTCGCCTCGGGCAAAGCTTCTTCCTTAAAGTTTAGGGTTTGGGGTTAGGGTATAGGGTTTAGGGTTGGGGTTTCGGGTTTCGGGTTTGGGTTTCGGGTTTAGGGTTTAGGGCTTAGGGTTTAGGGTGTGTCAGGGGAGGGCGCGCGCTCGGGTGTGAAACACCCGGGGCCGCGCGCTCGCGTTGCCCGTCAACCCACCCCGGCCACCCAAACTATACTCTATCAGGGTTTAGGGTTTATGGATTTTTCTTGTGCACCGACGCTTGCTTTTTTGAAGTTGGTGTTAGGGTTTAAGCTGGAGTCGAGGGTAGCCTCGGCCCTTTTCGGACCTTCGGCGTGTCAGGGCCCGTAGAGGCCCTTTATTCATTTGAAGGTCAACCTATTTTTTCGCCAATGAGTACTTCAATCGCTAGGGTTTAAGCTGGGGGTTCGGGGTAGCCTCGGCCCTGTTTGGGCCTTCGGCACGTTAGGGCCCGTAGAGGCCCTTATTTACTTGAAGGCCTTCGCAGGGTTTTGCGGGGTTAGGGTTTAAGCTGGGGTTCGGGGTAGCCTCGGCCCTTTTCGGGACTTCGGCACGTCAGGGCCCGTACAGGCCCTTGCTGATTTGGGGGCTTCCTGGGGTTTTCCTGGCCCTTTTGGGGTGAAATGGAGGGGTGCCCAGAACCATCGATTTCAGTACTAATAAGTAACATTTTCATTGCGGGCACAGGCAAATCCTGGCATCCTCCCCTTCTTTTAGGGGGCCGAAGCCTCTTGACGGCCTTTTGAAGCCTTTCGAGGCCTTTTGGTGGCTCTCGGGGGTTTGTTGGTGCTTTCCTGGCCCTTCTGGGACAAAATGCAGGGGTGCCTAACCTGGCCCTTTTGGGGTGAAATGGAGGGGTGCCCAAAACGATCGATTTCAATACTAAAAATAACATTGTTCATTGCGGGCACGGGCAAATCCTGGCATCCTCCCCTTCTTTTAGGGGGTTGAAGGCCTCTTGAAGGCCTTTTGAAGCCTTTCGAGGCCCTTTGTTCCTGGCCCTTCTGGGACAAAATGCAGGGGGTGCCTAAAACCATCGTTTTCAATATTCAAAAATCGCCTGTTTCATTGCCCCCCTCTTTTCGGGACCCTTTTGAAGCTTTTGAAGCGTTTTGGTGGCTCTTGGCGCCTCTTGGGGGTGCGCTTTCCTGGCGCTTCTGGTGTAAAATGGAGGGGTGCCGAAATCCCCCGATCCCAGTAAAAAATGAAAAAAAGAAAAACACATTTTTCATTGCGGGTACGGCCCGGGAGGCCCGGCAAGGCGCGAGGGCCCTTGTGGGAAAAGGGCGGGGGGGGTTTTGGCCCGGATGGCCCTTGGCCCCAGAAGGCCCTTGACCCTTGGCCGGGGGAGCCCTTGGCCCGGGAGGCCTTGGTGGGGTGGCCCTTGGCCCATCAGAGCCGCAAGGCTTTTTTCTGCCTGGACCCTTTTTTCACGGGCCCTCTGGTCCAGGAATCCAAGCCGCCAGGGGCAGGGGGCTCTACGATTTGGGGTTAATTATACTTTAAAGGCCATCCCTTAGCCGAGTACTGACATTGTCGTAAACAAGGCCGATGTCCGTTGGCCTGTCCAGGACAGACGGTGAGGCTTAACCCTCACCTTTCCGTCTCTCTTTTCGCTTGGGCGCTCGGGCTGTAAGGCCCTCGGCCGAGCGTTCGGGGTCTGTCGCTCGACGGAAGCGACCCCTCACTTAGTTTGGTTTAGGGTTTAGGGTTTAGGGTTTAGGGTTTAGGGTTTAGGGCTTAGGGCTTAGGGCTTAGGGCTTAGGGTTTAGGGTTTAGGGTTTAGGGTTTAGGGTTTAGGGTTTAGGGTTTAGAGTTTAGAGTTTGGGGTTTAGGGTTTAGGGTTTAGGGGTGTCTTGGTCCCCTACCACAACACGGCCCATTGGATTCATCATCATCATCATCATCATCATCGTCATCATCATCAGCATCATCATCATCATCATCATCATCATCATCATCATCATCATCATCATGGGTACGCGAGAAGAACCACATTCTAGAGCCCAAGAGGCCCCTAAACCCTAAACCCGAAACCCTAAACTCCCTAAACCCTAAACCCTAAACCCTGTGGTTTGGAAGTCTGACGGCAACCTGACTCCGCACAGCCTGGCAGGGTTTCGAGTCAGATTGGGGCCCGGCGGCACAGACAGCCAAGCGAAGCAAACGCGGCATCTGAACTCCAAGACCAAAGTTCTGCTGGTTTCAGGGTTTAGGGTTTAGGGTTTAGGGCCAGGGTTGAGGGTTTAGGGTTCCCCAACGATCGAGGCTCCAGCAGGTGTAGCTGCAAACTGCGCCCAGACGCTTGCCCTGGCGGATGAGGTTGCGAGGCCTAGGGGTGTAGGCGCTTAGGCTAAGGGTTTAGGGTTTAGGGTTTAGGGTTTAGGGTTTAGGGTTTAGGGTTTAGGGTTTAGGGTTTAGGGTTTAGGGTTTAGGGTTTAGGGTTTAGGGTTTAGGGTTTGGGGTTTGGGGTTGGGGTTTGGGGTTTGGGGTTTGGGGTTTAGGGCAACCTGCTTTGGCTCTCTCCGCTCTGAACTAACTCTTGACTCCAAACACTTACCAGTTCAGGAGTGTGGCATTCGGGAGCTAGGTACCTTCCATATCAGTTTAGGGTTTAGGGTTTTAAGGGTGTAGGGTTTAGGGTCCCCAAACCCCAAAACCCTATCGATTTTTAGGGTATAAGGTTTTAGGGGTTAAGGCCCCTAAGCCCTAAACCCCAAACCCTTACAGCCAGCAAGCTTCATCGCGTAGCTCCTAACTCTGATCCCCTGAGCCTAAACCCCCTGAACCCTAAACCCCAACCCCAAACCCCAAACCCTAAACCCTAAACCCTAAACTCTAAAACCTGAACCCTGCACCCTGCAAGGCCAGGTTCGGGTGGCCAACTTCTTGTTGCTGCGCGCGTCGACATGGGCGAACGCCACCTTCCCGAAACTCTACAATCTTAGTGTATTTATTTGGATGTTCCCCCTTATACTAACCGTGGATGATAGTACCCCCGATTAGAGTCTCTATTGAGGACTGTTAGTAGAAGGGGCAACATCCCAAGGGATTTGCATGGTCCCTTAGTATGGGCGGCCCTTATTTAAAGTGGGAATTGGAGCACACCTTGTACATCCCACGGGCCCATCAGAACCTTTTTGGAGGTAAGAGACCATATTAAGGGATCATGTAACTTGCCTTAGAAACCTTAGAAAGAAAACCCACACGAGAACGACTTCTCCATTCCAGGGTCTGGAGCTTGGATATATGTAGGGTTTAGGAGTTCGGGGTTTGGGTTTAGGGCTAGGGCTTAGGGTTTAAGGCAGACAGTGAATTGTGGAACTTGTCTCTGGATACGGACTTCTTTTTCTTGCGACAGCTTACCGGCCAAAATTACCCCCCCCCCACCCCCTCCCAGAGAAACAAAGGGATTGACCACTAAGGGTCTCAAGAACGGACAAGAAAAAACAACAACATGATTACAGGCCATGAGCGAGTGCTCTGCATGGATCGCGCGATGACCCTTAACACTAAACCCTGAACCCTAAACCCTAAACCTTAACCCTACCTAAACCCTAAACCCTAAACCCTAAACCCTAAACCCTAAACCCTAAACCCTAAGGCCACATTGCGAGCTTCTCCGATGCCCGCCTTGAACTGCCAGGGTTTTTCTGCACAAGGACGCATACCCTAGACCCTAACCCTGAACCCTAAACCCCGAACCCCTGGAGCTGCCCCCCTCAATGAATAAACCGGAGGCCTCAGCCGATGGTCTCTCTCTCAACGCTCCCTACCCATCCATCAACATACCCAGCACCCTGAAACCAACAATAGTGCACCCAACATGAGAGGTCAAGCCAGCAACCCTAAACCCTAAACCCTAAACCGTAAACCTAAACCCTAAACCCTTTTTCGCGACTTCTACACCCAAAAGCCAGTAAGGTTTCGGGCCGCCCCCGAAACCCCCAAGCCCTGCTAAACGGATCCCCTAAACCCTAAACCCTAAACCTAAACCCTAAACCCTAAACCCTAAATCCTAAACCCTAAACCCTGAACTCCTACCCCCCTTAACTCAAGTCCGAAAACCCTCAGATTCTCTCCTCCAAATCCCTACGCAGCAATCGAACTTTGGACACTGTCCTACTGTTTGTTTAGGATCCCCCAAAAACAAAAATCGTAATCCCTCATTGCCCAGGAAAGAATATATTTCACTTTTGAGGGAGTTCGTAAGCAAACAGTATCCCTAAACCCTAAACCCTAAACCCTAAACCCTAAACCCTAAACCCTAAACCCTAAACCCGGTCAGACCTGGCCTTCTTCCACTCCTGGCCGGCCTTTTTCCTGCCGCGGACCTGTCACAACTCATCTCCCAAAAACCCCCACAAAAAATCTTTAGGGTTTAGGGTTTAGGGTTTAGGGTTTAGGGTTTAGGGTTTAGGATTTAGGGTTTAGGGATGTTCCAAACCCTCTAGCTTCGAACCCTATACCCCTATCAGCCTACAAGCCTTTTACCCCTAGAACCCTAGACCCCTATGACCTTAGAACCCTAGAACCCTCGAACCTTCGAACCCTCGAGCCCTCTAGCTCGAGAGCTCGAAACCCTCCAAGTTCGAGCCATGGAAGCAACCCCTAAACCCTAAACCCTAAACCCTAAACCCTAAACCCTAAACCCTAAACCCCGGGAGCAATTGAACCCTGCAGGCAATCTGGGTCCTCTCCTTGGATTGCTCGAAAAGGGGTCGCAACCCCTAAACCCTTAACCCTAAACCCTAAACAAACACCCTAAGCCCTAAACCCTAAACACAAAAACCCTACCTGGTCTTCGAACCTCGTTAGAATCACATGTTCCGTGGTCCCTAGCCCGAAGAGCCCTACATCCCTATCTCCCTGCAAAAAGTCTTCAACTGTCTATAATCCTATATCCCTATCTAGAGCCCTGTAGAACCCCCCAACGTCAATCTGGTTTTCGCTGCTGATTGCAACCACTGGTGTACCCGTCAACCCGCACAAATGTGCGGGGGTTTCCGAAAACAGGGTTCCCTATTGGGAGGGAGGGGAGGGGTGGGCCCTACATTTTTTGGGGTATATCAGGCGTACCCAATAGCCCAAACCCTAAGCCCTCAGCCCGAAACCCCGTGTGTTGGAAAACCCCAGCTGCATTAGGGTTTAGGGTTTAGGGTTTAGGGTCTGGAAAAAGCAGCCTTGGAACAGGCCCGTTCCGAACCTGCCTTCGCCAGGGCAGCTGCTTTGACAAAGGTCTGGTCCTTCATTCGGAGTTTAGGGTTTAGGGCTTGGGCTTCGGGAGGGTTTGAGACGCTCTTCTGGTTGTCCCTCAATCCTAAACCCTAAACCCTAAACCTTAAACCCTGAACCCTAAACCCTAAACCCTAAACCCTAGCCCTAAACCCTAAACCCAAGGGCAACAAACCCAAGGGCAAGCCCAGGTCGCAAACGGAGATGGCCAGGGTTGAGGGTGAATTTACGGATCTAGGGTCAGGGTTCGGTTTAGGGTTTAGGGTTTAGGGTTTAGGGTTTAGGGTTTAGGGTTTAGGGTTTAGGGTTCAGGGTTCAGGGTTTAGGGAAAAGGGTTTAGGGTTTAGGGTTTAGGGTTCAAGGGTTTGGGGTTTAAGGGTTCAGGGTTAAGGGTTTAGGCTTAGGGTTTAGTGTTTCGGCACCGGGGAAAAACCCCCGGGTCTGAACAGGACTTGGAGGTTCGTGTGTTTAGGGTTTAGGGTTTAGGGTTTAGGGGCTTCGGGGATGCTATCACTTATGACCTCTAAGTACCTCATGAACCTCCAAGCAAACTAAACCCCAAGGCTTCGTTGCTCGGCGAGCGGCTCCGACTTTGCAGTCGTTACACCAGGGAAACCTGGCTACGCCATGTTCGAGTCAAAGGCTTGAAGGACTTTCTTACAGTATCACTCTACTATTCTTTGAGTACCCAAGAACCTTCAACTTCAAGTATTGGTAGTAGTTCCAGTAGCGGGGCCTTCATAATTAGAATAGAGTTTAGGGGTTGTTATGGAAAAATAAAAACGGGATCCTAAGGGAATACTATTCGTCATGATTCCGAGCCTGTATTAGGTGCTTCCCGTGGTGTATTTTCGGGCTAAGGGTGCTCTGATGGGCCGGGGAGGGAGGCCTTGAACCCTTAACCCTAAACCCTAAACCTTAAACCCTAAACCTAGCCGACAAAGCAGAAGGCTCACAGGAACCATGGCTGCGAGCGAAGTTTTCTCAACCGGACATTGGTCGAGTCTTGAGGAAGTTGACGAGATTTTGGCCCGAAGAACAACATTACCCTAATAGGGGGCCTGTTGCCCTAAACCCTAAACCCTAAACCCTGAACCCTGAACCCTGAACCCTAAACCCTAAATCCTAAATCCTACACAAGCAGCCGAGGCAAAAACATCCGAATCCGTTAGTGCGCTTCATTGAACATCTGTACACACCCCTCAGAGACCTCCTCGCCGCCCCAAAATGCAAAACGCAATGCTCCAAAATGAAACCTCAACTTTCAACCCTAAACCGTAAGCCCTAAACCAATTCTTCTGCAGGATATCGCTTTGCGGTTTACGATGGACTTGTTCATCACTGGGATGCTTTGCAACAGGGAGCGTCGTCTCATTCCTAAGACTGCCCGCCAGCGGCTCCCTTAAAGCAAGCCGGCTGCGATTCAGGGCGGAAAAACTAAACCCTAAACCCTAAACCGTAAACCCTAAACCCTAAAGCCTAAAGCCTAAACCCTAACAGCCTGACAGCTACCAGGGTGACCGGATGCTTCGAGACCGTCCTGAGCCATCTCGGAAGAAGGACTAGCGTTTAGGGCTTAGGGTTTCTTGAGGGTTGAGGGGGGTGACTCACCCGGGTGACGGCCTTGGCTTGATAGGGAATTATATAGCCTTCTCAAGAAATTATGAGGTGTGCCTACTTCCCTGATTGCTGGTTAGGGTCTTGGGTTCAGGGTTCAAGGTTTGCGGTTCGAAGCCATCCTTACGGTCGCTTTTAAAGGAATTCCGGAGTTAGGACCCTATATCCCGTCCGATGTACCCTTTAAGAGATTATGTGGTGTACCTATTTCCCGAATTCTAGGGGCAAAGGCCGTCTTATGGGCGTCGTAAGTGGAAACTATCTACCTAGGCACTACTCACCTGTAATGGGCCTTGACGTTAAGAGCATGGTGGTTCCGTGGTCATTGAAGACCAGCTTACCATGAAAGATCTTCACCTCCAGTTTAGAGCACTACGCGACATTTCTGATGCTCCCGGGTGACTGTAGGCCGTAGGCCAGACATGTAAACCCTAAACCCTAAACCCTGAACCCTAAACCCTAAACCCTAAACCGTTACATAATTTCAGGGCTCAAGTGAGTCTAATCTGCAGGTGTCTGCGGGATCAGTTCCCGGATCGGTTACGGGGAGTCGGTTGGATCAGCTGTCTGGTACGTGGTCATGTCAAAACTTCACGCAGGCGTGTGCAGAACTCCAGAACTACTATTTGCTTAAGAACCACCCGAAAATCTAGAACATTCTTCCTCGTAAGGGCAGTATAGGTATTCTAATCTGTTGTTTCTGTTGTTTTTGGGGGTTCTTAAGCAAACAGTTTGTGTGTGTGTGTGCAAAACTCCAGCATCAGTCCTGTCTTCCCATACCTGTCTGATGTCTGAAAAATGCAGACCTGAAGTTGCAGAGGCACCCTAAAGTTGACGCGCATCCGTTTCTCAGGATTTCCGTTATCCCTGTAAAATCAGGTTTTAGCCCTAAACCCTAAACCCCTAAACCCCCTAAACCCTATGCAGCTTGTCGGTCTCTGGGCTTAGAGACGACACCGTTCATGAGAGCCAGGCTTGTTGAAGGTCTTGTCATCCAGCACGAGGACATTCTCCGCATCGTCGAAGGTCGTTTTCTCACGTGGTCGCAGATGGGGACAGGGTGGGAAAAAGCAAAAACCTCAAACCTCAAACCCTAAACCCTAAACCCCGAAACCCTAAACCCCTAAAAGCCTGAAACTTTAAAGCCCAAAGCCTTATAAACCCTAAAGCCCTAATCCCAGGCTACAGCTTCAACCAGCCTTCCGAAGCCCCAAACAAACCCTGAAACCCGAATGCCTTAACACCCTGAGCCCTCTAAAGACACGAACAGGTCTAGGGTTTAGGGTTTAGGGTTGAGGGTTCAGGGTTCAGGGTTTAGAGTTTAGGGTTTAGGGTAGCCCGAGAACCCTAAACACCCTGCCATCTCGCACTTGTTCAGTGGATCGCAGGCTCACCGAGGCTCGCCCACCAAAGCAGTCAGACATGCGTTGCCGTTGAGAAACTGAGAGCTTGCCTTACGTCCATGTGCTCAGTTTGGAAGCTCAAATAGCGAAGTAGCCACACCTCTGACAAAAAAAACCCAAGCCCTCAACGCGAAACCCGAAAACCGAAACGTGGTGAGCAACAGTGAGACAGTGAACCTCTGGACCTTTCGTGAAGAGAACGCAGGCTGCTGTTTTGAGTGGAAACTACAGCTGCCTCAGAAGTTTTATTCCATCCCTTAAGGGGCTACGTAGGATATCTCATTCCCTGACTCCCTACAAAGAAAGCAGTAAGATAAGAGTCAGATGCCTGCAGGTGCCACGAAGCAGCCGGTAGCCACAACTACGCTCCAAGGTACTCCGGCAACATCTACCTGCAACTACCCATAAACCCGAAACCCGACTAAGCCTACAAATCCTGTGAATCCTCAACTCTAAACCCTAGAGCCTAAACACCCAAAAAACCTAAGACCCCATAGGCTCTAAACCCTGCAGACCCTAAACCCTCTAAACCTTAAACCCCAAACTCTAACAAAACTAAGGCCCAACCCTAAACCCTAAGCCCTAAACCCTAAACCCTAACACTAAACCAGGACCCCCGAAACCCCGTGGTGCAGAGCGGTGTTCGCCTCCTCTGCAGGTTCTAAACTCTGGTCCTCCCGGGTCCAGTCCTTCCAGATTTTGCTCCAAGGCTGGTGGGTTTAGGGTTTCGGGTTTAGAGCCTTAAGGTTGTACCCTTGGGCTTTGGGGAACCTCTTTAAACATCCTTACGGTAGTCTAAGGGCCATATTCGGAGTATGTTAAGGGGAGCCTTTCGCGGTACAACCTTGGGGTCTGCTTACATTTGGGGTATGTAATTCTACTCCAAAATACACAAAAACCGAAACCTGAGCCCTAAACCCTAAACCCTAAGCCCTAAACCCTAAGCCCTAAGCCCTAAGCCCTATGCCCCAAGCCCTAAACCCTAAAGCCCTAAACTCAAACTAAGGGCGGGCTTATTCTAGCTTGCTTCACCTGGCCTTCCTCCGAGTCTAGGTCAACCACAACCCTAAACCCTAAACCCTAAACCCTAAACCCTAAACCCTAAACCCTAAACCCTAAACCCTAAACCCTAAACCCTAAACCCTAAACCTAAACCCTAAACCCTAAACCCATTGTTAGGGCTGAGGGTCTTCAGGACGTCTTCAGGTTTAGGGTCGTAAACCTTGCGCCCGATCGCCGGCTTCGAAAGAGGGTGTAGAGTTTTAGGGGTGTTCTGCTAAACCCAGACCTCTGTTATGTAGTTGCGCGTAGCGGGGTTGGAGGTTTTAGGGTTTATTATAGAGGTACCGAACTGCCCTTCAGAATTCGTACGAACTCTGTACCCAACTTAAGGAACTACGTTGGCGCGGTCTAGATAGGTTGGTAGCGAGGCAGTATTCTCAGGCCCACAATGTCTTGGGGAATTACAGTACCCGACGGGGATCCGCACTTACGGAACATGACACGCGTACGTTGGGCACCTTGGGCATTCACCTTTTGCTGTCGACTGCCGCAACCCGGTCTTGCAGAGGTGTCGCGGAGAAGCAAGTCCGTGATCTCTAAAGTCGCCGTGCCAAGTGGCTTGTGTTGATGGGGTGCTGATGAAGTTGCACAATATTGAAAACGCCAAAGCACACGTTGAGGCACGCCTATGGTACCCGAAGCCTTAGTGAACTAAAGCCTAAACCCAAACCCCTGGCATTCCAGGCGTTGCGGCAAGGTGCACCGTGCATCCGGAGAAGGCTACATCATGTAGGGGCTTATCTAACAATTTAGAATGCGTACTTTTGGCAGGTGTATAAACCCCTAGACCCTAAACCCAAAACATAAAGACATATATGAAAACTATAAAGGGGTCATGAGGGCCTCGTGCTGGCTCTTGTATACTTAGGCCCCTGTATTAATGTGCAGCTTGGTGCTGCCGATGCCATGGGCCGGCATCTATCTATCTATGATGCAAGGGTTTAGGGTTCGGGTTTCGGGCTTCGGGCTTCGGGCTTCGGGTGTAGGGTTTAGGGTTTAGGGTAGCGGGTCCTTGTCTATCAGGCCTTTGAACTTCTTGACGTCGCTCGTCAGCAAGTCCCATCGGTGTGCGTGCTGCTTGCCTCTCGACTTAGCTCTGAACTAGATAATCAAAAAATTGCTTCTGACCTGAGGTTCTTGTTAAGTTTATTCGGGGATGTTACTTGTGGGTGTGGAGGTAGAGGTGGGCGTTGAGTTTGAGGTGCAGAGTCTGTTGGTAAAGATCGACGCGCCGTCGAGGCATGCAGCAAGCCAATGTACCCTACGTCTTTCCACAAATTTCAGAAGAATCGCCCATCACTTCGAGGACCCTAAGCCCTAAACCCTAAACCCTAAAACCCTAAAACCCTAAAGAATGAAGGAAATGAGGCACTGACTTGCGAGAAGAAGTTCCCTAGACCCCAATGGCCCTATAAAGGCCACCCAGCAAGGCCAAGCACCCTAAACCCTAAACCCTAAACCCTAAACCCTAAACAATCGACACTCGCTCAGGCCTATTGTGATCAACGTCGCGATGCCCCACTTGTCGGGACGGGGGACCGTCTCCCAACTCAGCGTCTCCTGTCCAACACAGGGGTTTAGGGGTTTAGGGTGTAGGAGTTTGGGGTATAGGAGTTGAGGGTTTAGGAGTTTCGGGTTTAGGAGTTGAGGGTTTAGGAGTTGAGGGTTTTAGGAGTTGAGGGTTTAGGAGTTGAGGGTTTAGCAGTTTAGGGTTTAGGAGCTTGGGATTTCGGGTTAAAGGTTTAGTGTTGGCATTCTGGGTTTAGAGATTTGGTTTTGGGATGGGCTGGACTGCTGTTCAGGCACGTACCATCATACATGGAGACGAAAACTTTCCCATAACTGCTTTAGGGTTTGGGGTTTGGGGTTTGGGGTTTAGGGTTTAGGGCACATTCCATATTCTGACAGCTTAAGTAGGGCCGGAGGAAAAGGGGGCGGGGGGGGGGGTCCCAAAGCTAGGGCGAGACCGGGGGGTCCAGCATGCCGGGATGAGATGCAGGCTGCCCCTCTTCGAACTTCCTTAGCAACAGCCCAAGCATTTGAAGTAATTAACAGGGTTTGCATTGCCAGTATCCCCAGGCGGACACCCCATACATACACTCACCAATATTTCGAAGGAAGCCTATAACACTAACAGTGTTGGGCAGATTCCTTCGGATGCACAACTTTCGCACAAAAGCTCACCTAACCGTAGACGCTAAACCCTAAACCCACAACCCCTAAACAAAGAAACCCATTCAGGGTCGAGAGGAAAGGTAGCTGTCCAGCCACGAACTTGGAACGTGATTCCCCCCCGCCCCCCCAAACCCTGAACCCTGGACCCTAAACCCTAAACCCCTAAGCCCCCTTGCCCCTAAACCCAAAGCCCGAAAGCCTTCCTCTCTTTAGCTGCGCTGCCTTCAGGACATCTTCTCGCAGCGGGAGTTCAAGAGCCTAAGTGTTGAAAAGGCACTTGGATGGGTTCAGGAGCACTGACAAGTAGGGTTATAGGTAGGGCAACGTCTCAGAAGCACCCATTAGTCTAAGTCCAATAAGTGTAGATGCGGAGGCATTCGAGTTGTGTCACGCCCCTTCCCTAAACATCCCTAAGATTCCCTAAGCGCGTTGACCCTAAACCCTATAACCCTACAACCCTAAACTCCCTACCCCCCCCCCTAAACCCTAAACCCTAAACCCTAAACCCTAAACCCTAAACTCCAAAAAAAACCCAATACTCATTGTTCCCCCCCCTAGGGTTCTCTTTCCGAGGAAGCAAGCCCCGGAGCCTTTGCTTTGAATGCCATGCGCAGGTGCTCTTCGGTTCCATTATATGTATACATATTTATGTATATATATATAGAATACATATATATATATATCATGTGCTTATTTATTTACATTTAATTACTGTGTATACATAAAAAAATATGTAAGTATGTATATGAGAAAGTATATATTGTAGATGTTGACTCGTAGATGTTGACTCTAGCACCTGCATCGTCCGTTCTCTCAGGGTTTAGGGTTGTTCTAGGGGGCTGCATCTTGGGGGTCAGGGCCTTGTTTAGGAAGTTTCTAGAAGTTCAAGTTAGGATGTTCCCCCTTGTACGAACAGTCCTTACTAGGGACTAGAGTACCCCCTATTCTAATTCCAACTAAGGGCTGCTAGTATGAGGCGGAACATCCCAACCCTAAACCCTAAACCCTAAACTCTAAGCCCTAAACCCTAAACCCTAAACCCTACGCCCTAAACCCTAAACCCTAAAGGGTGAGAGTTGGTCTCTGAGGGATCGGCGTGGTGGTCGCCGCCCCGGCTCGCCGCCTTGAAGCTGAGATCCTGAGGGCGACTCGGAGGCCGCGTTTAGGAGGGGTTTAGGGTTAGGGTTTAGGGTTTAGGGCTTAGGGCTTAGGGCTTAGGGTTTAGGGTTTAGGGAGATCCCCCTCAAGAAGGGGAAGTACTGGGTCACTTGACTTTGGGAGCGGCAAGAAGCAAAGAGCAGCCGCTGAGGGACGAGCGCCATCCTCCGACAGCTGCACTGACCTTGTGTTGGGCTTAGGGGGTAGGGGATTTAGGGTTTAGGGTTTAGGGTTTACTCCCCTCCCCGAATACATCATCTCCCGGAACTTGTGATTTATTACGTGTAACTCAGAATTTCACCTAAACCCTGAACCCTAAACCCTAGGGCCCTAAACCCGGAAAGGCAATCATGTCTCCACAATCATCTTTTGGGGCCATTCGGAAACTTGGCGGGGGCTTCAGAACCCTATACCCCAACTCCTGAATCTCGACCGTAGCTGCCAAAGGGTTTAGGGTACTCCGCCGTAGTAGAACTTGGAAAGAAGCAGCTATGGCATTTACTTTAGGTGAGCCACGAAGTGGGCTCAGTTAAGGCTCACTACTTTGACGGGGACGCTGCACTTAGTAACGTTTTAAGTTCAAGCCAGAGTCTTGAAGATTAAATTTTCCCCAGCAAGCCTAAAACCCTAAAACCTGCGCCACGATGGACGTGGATAGCCGCGGATAGCCGTTAAAACCCTCTGATAAATATTCCTGAGTACGATCCTCTTAGACCCGATAAGGGAAATATACAATGTCTCAAATGCCTACCTTGTGGACCGTGGCCCCCCCTACATCCCGGCCAGCGGATATCTCTTGGAGCCTGGCACAGAGTCTGGTGCCAGGTCGCGCCTAAGTCCACGAGATCTCATCTGAATTTTGTTGTGTTTATAGGGTTCACAAGGTTTATTCTAGAAGCCCCAGGAAACCCCCAGAGACCTTGTACCTAAAAGATCTATCAACCGTATATTCAGACATCGGAACCCATAATAAACCTCAGACCATGAACTAAGCCCTCTGTTCGACCTATATCAACTTTATAAACCCATGAACACTCCCTGTCCAAACAGGTTGATGGGGGGCAGCTTCTGGCTGGCATGCGCCGTGCAGCCCGGCCAGCATCCCAGCTCACAGCGCGAGCTAAGCAGCGGACACCATCACGGATATGAAGAGTTGCTCCTGGGAAGGTGACATCACAACAAAAATTGAGGATGGAGCTTATAAAGTTAGAACGGGTATCTTCAAGCGATTACAGGGGCAACATATTGGCAACTGACGTAACGATGCCCCCGAGCTTAAGAAGTCTGCTGAACCCCCCCCCCCCCCCCGAGACGGACCGCTGGAGCCGAGTTGCTGATCTGCCGTATCCCAAAGAACCCCCAAAACCTAGCAAAGCGCACGCCAGCCTAATCTCTTGAAAAGCCCCATACCCTGAACCCTAATCCCCAAGCCCCTCAGACCGAAACTCCAAATCCTAAACCCTAATCTCTTGAAAGCTTGATGAATGCAAGTTGCATCCCCACACTCCTTCGTCTGGCCCCACTTGAAATGGGGTGTTATCGTCTTTGCGGTCGAGGTGCCAAGCACCTGAACAGGATCGGGAAAAGGATTTCCTGGAAGGAAGGCAACAAGAATGACTTCGTAAGCATAGGAACCGAACCATCACGTCAGAAAATCACTAAGAACAATATGAATAACAACAACCCTAGCCTAGGGCTCCGAGCATACAAATAGCACCTACTCTGTAACTGATGCCTGCTTGGAGTTCCTTCGGGCGTTCCAAAGTGACACCCGACATGAGTGGCCTAGTAGCCCGGCATGCTGAAACGATGCAAGGCTGCAGTGAACAAGTTGAAAAATGTAGGTTTGAAGCTTAGGGTTTCGCGCGTCCTGAGCCCCAAACCCCAACGAGTAGCCGCAAGGTAGCTGCACGTTCTAGCGGGAGAGGTTACGCAGCCAACGTCTGCGGTCACCCTGAAGTGGGGCTGTCGAATGAGCCTCCCCAGCGCGGATGAAGTACAAACCCCCAAGCCCTGAACCTCATAAACCCTAAACCCTAATTAAACCCTAAACCCTAAACCCTAAACCTTAAACCCCAAAAAAACCGAAAACCCTACAGCACGGGGCAGCCTGCAGGAGCAGCCCAAGGCCTCAGGTTCAGTCACGAGGTTTATGGCGTAGCATAAACGGTTTAGGAATAGGGTTCGGGTTTAGGGTTTATGTAGGGTTTAGGGTTTAGGGTTTAGGGTTTAGGGTTCAGGTTTTATAAGGCTTCATATACATCCTTATACACCTTCAGGAACAGAATTAAACCGGAAAAAACAAAAAAAGAATCCTTTAAAGGTTCCGGGCCCTACTGCTCCAGCCAGGGCCTGGGACGCGATGGTTGCAAACCCAATCTGTCTGAACTAAGATTTGGCGGGTTCCGAAAATAGGGGTACCCTTTTTGGGGGTCCTTTGAAGGGGATTCTGTTCTATTTGGGGTTTAAAAGGGGTACCCCTATATAGGGAATTACCCATAATTTATAGGGCTTGCAGTGACAAGATGATCTTTCTGGAGTTCTTAGTTTGGGAATATGGAAATATGCACTCTGCACAGTCATCCCTGGGACACTCTGTTGGCTGAAACGTGCCCAGTCCCCCGAGCACCTACTAAGAACTAGTAAGGTATGTTCAGGACTTAGGGCGGTTTAGTGTGCAGGCCGTGCATGAGCTCCCTACGCCAACCGCAAGGAAAGGAGAGAAACACCGTTACGTGCGGGGCAGAGTTTGGGTTTAGGGTTTAGGGTTTAAGGTTTAGGGTTTAGGGTTTAGGGCTTAGGGTTTCAGGGAGGCATCAAGATCCAAGATTCATGGCCAGAAATCCAAACCCAATCCTGCCATCGCTCCCCATGCAGAGGCTGCTGCTCCAAAGCATCGGAAGGTGCATTTTGTACAACAGGAGCACCGAACTGGGTTTAGGGTTTAGGGTTTAGGGTTTAGGGTTTAGGGTTTAGGGTTTAGGATTTAGGGTTTAGGGTTTAGGGTTTGGGCAACTACATCCGAAACATGATGTTCTACTTATAAAGGTGAACTGAAGCGCGTTGAGGAACAGCTGCCAAAACGATGTCCTTGATCAGGCCACCAAGATAAGAAGTGCTTGCAAGATGTAGCGTTAGGTCATGAGGTGGTTCCTAATTGAAGCCAATACAGCTTTGTGCCAAGAGTCAGCGAAGTTGATTGCACTTTGGGATTCGGGCTGGCTGGGCTGATTCAATATGCATGCTTCCGCCAACTGAGATTAGGAGATTAAGCGAGTCCTGTTGACATAAGCTTGGATGTATCCTACACCAAAGGTTATGCCTGTGGGGCAAGCGAGGATACGCAGGCTTGCTTGTAGACAGGTACAGCTATCTGGAGGTTCATGGTACATATGAACTGTACTTATAACTGTAGTTATAACCATATTAGGACACTTAAGGGGCTTACAAGTGGGTTATATGTACGGTTATAGTTGGTCAATAAGTGCCATGAACCCCCAACTACTTCATTCGAATTCCGGAGCCATGAGGTGTAAAGATCGTCGGCCATCGAAGCCCACAGCCTGCTTCAATGATCCCTTTTGGGCACCCTGAACAGGAGATGGGGGGAGGGGAGGTAGGATCACGAAACGCTGGGCAACATTTTTGGGTTGTTTGATGTCGCTGATATGGTTGAGGTTGTTGGTGATCAGACTGATCGCTGGTTTGTTGTCATCTGGCCCGTGATGGCTTCGAAAAGCGCCACCCAGCCCTATGCACCAAAGTCCCAGAGTGCAGGCTTTTGCTACTAAGCCCCTTAAACTAATGGAAATGATACTACTGGGCATCCTGTGCCCAAATACCTACACCCGAATTCCTGACTCTTGATCTGAGTGTTTAGGGTTTAGGGTTCATAGGGGAACCTTCTTGACTTTATTTTTGTCCGGGAATGCATCGAGGCGCGCAATCCTTTGTTGCCGGAGTCGCCGGAGTCTCTTCAGCACGACCCCCGGAGGTCAATCCCTCAACCCAGTGCCCGGAAGCAACTCTACTTCAAATGATGTTCGAAGTGGCCCAAGCACGCCAGTAACTCTGCTCAAGCCCGGTGCCCAGCCACAAAGCTTGATTTCGGCGTCGTTGTCTCAAGCAAACGCACCTTGCTCTGAGTTTCTCAGCCTTAAGGTTGGCAGTGCATGAGGCTGCATGGCGGGTTGCCAAGGCTTGAGAGCTTCCGGAGTCTTGGAGCAAACTCTACAGGTGTAGGTCCGGCGGCCCGGCGGCCCCTCACAGCTCGAACGTTCGTGCCGCTCATGCCGTTTGCAAGCCTGGCCATCGCGCAAGACAGAAGCCTAGATAACTTCGAATATCCTCCCCTGATCATCCCTAGATGGTGACAATGCTACCCCCTGTTAGCCACGATATAATCACAATAGTATGCCCTTACTGTATGATCCCTAAGCATTTAGACAATCAGAGCCCTGGTAAGTGTCATGCACTTACAATGGGCTTCCTCTTAACATCTCTGCATCATTATCATAGCATCCCCTGACAGTCCCAGTATGCCTACTCAGAATACACAGTCTAATCTGTTCCCAGAGTTTGGATCTCAAGCTCCAAAGAGATGATATAGTAGCATGCCCCGGAGGCCTAAATTACTTGTGCGTTATTTGTAGTGAGGCGGGTTTTGCCCGATCCACACTTACTAGGCACTCACGAAGCATTGATGATATCATCCCTGGTTTATCCCTACAGAACCACAACCGCAGAAAGCATGGCGTGCGGGACACGGGAGCGTGTCCGTGAAGGTCTCGGGAGTTCTGGTAGCTGGCCTGGGGTCGGACCTTGGCGAATCCTCATGTCTTGCCCTAAACCCCCTAAACCCTAAACCCTAAACCCCAAACCCCAAACCCTAAACCCTAAACCTAATCCTGCGCAGTTCTGCTTGGGCTCGGGGTGTAGTGTGCCAAGTACGGGACTTGGAGCAAGAAGGTACCCCCCGTTTTCGTAACCCCCCATGTGCACCCCCCAGAACCTCAGGTCGCTGCCGGCGCTCATCTTCCGAGGCCGAATGCAGACACATGTCATGTACACAACTGACGACAGTGATGAAGATGGCAAACCCCATGTTTAGGGTTTAGGGTTTAGGGTTTAGGGGGCCCTTCATACTCGTCATTGCCAGCCCTCTAGAGGCGCGAAGCCAAGACGAAGCTCCAAAAGCGATGACAGATACGAGGACGATGCACCGTGCCGCATGCTCGTCACCGTCAGTACTTTTGATTCGCGAAGGCTGAAGGAATCTGACGACAGACACGAGGCTGGCGAGCCCTAGGAACCTCATCCTCGTAATTGTCAGCACTTGTGAAGCTTGTGCAAAGCCCAAAACGACGCTGAAAAGCAGGTTTCCGGAACTAGAGATCGTGCGCGACACTCGCGAACGCTTGCCGAGCACTTCGAACACAAACGCAACCATGTTGGTGACCAACTGGACCCCTTGTGGACCCCTGGCACTCCAACCTTTAAACTGGGACCCCAGATGCTACGCATTCGCGAATATCTGAATTTCTCGGCGTAGCAGGATTCTGAGCGTGATAGACAAGAGCTTGGGAAATAGGGGCATCGGACCGAAAGCTACACTTGTGGACCAACACGAACTTGGCCCCTGGCGAAGTCTTGCGTCTCCGCGGCCAAGCTCCTAGCCTGCACATGGCGACCACAGTGTCTTCTAGGGTTTAGGGTTTAGGGTTTAGGGTCCCCGTTCTTCGCGGAAGTGAAGGCGGACCAGTCGAAGGGCACAACACACTTTCTGTGATGCCTGAACCTGTACAAGCCACGTGCGCCTCACGTGGGTCTTCATATCCTGACCGGCGTGCATTGCCAGGGACAATGAGCTACCAGCTCCATCGAAACGGCCTCAGTGACGACCACCAGAAGTGATGGCCACATTTGCATGCCATGTGATCGCATCCACCATTCTTCTCTATCAAAACTTTGCAGGACGGACAACGCTTACATCCTGAAGGAACAGTCTGCTCAGAAGCTGGCATCCTTCTTGCACAGCTGCACGCCCATCTGCGGAAAGAAGCGTCTGTCTCCTCTACCTCCCATTGATGTTCACAAACGAAGCACATGGCTCTGCCAGTCTCGGTATAGGCGAGTCCGACGCAACCTGCCTCCGGACATTCCACAACCTGGCCGCGAAGACGTCGCGACCATCCAGCATTCTGCTGCACGTGCTTCCTGATCTGGAAATCCCTGCAAAGCTGCTCGAGCTTAGAGCAGGAGCAGGTCCTGCGGTCTGCGCAGTTGCATCTTGCGAGACTTCTTAGCGCTTCCTCTGGGAACTTTCCGCGACATCTCCTGGTGGCCCCAGAAAAGCAAAAACAAGGCAAGGCAAAGGTCCGGCTCAAGATCATCGGTTGTAACTGCTCAAATTGATTTGCCCAGCCACGCATGCAATCCTTGCAGACCCTGTGCTGCCTCGAGCACTGGACTGAATGGCTGAGTCCGCACCAGGTACGACACACGGGACATACAAAACACTTCCTGTCACGAAGAGACTGCCATTGCACCAAGAAGCTCACGATGTCTCGCTGATGCATTTGCCCCAGTTCCTTGCTCATCTGCTCCAAGGCTTCAACGCACTCAGGCAAATCATGGTCGGGGATCTCATCCCCCCAGCTGCTCAGGCGAAGCTTTACAGAGTCCAGTAATGCCGGACAGCAGCGCAAAAGCTCCCCTCTATGCTTGACCAGCTCAAAGACTGCACGCATGAGCTCCTCAACGGGAAGCTCAAGTTGGACGCCATGGCTGCGTTCTGCCCACCAGCTCAGGCTACCCACATGAATGAGGTGCGCGTACAGTCGGACAAAAAGCAAGAAAACCAATGTCACGAATATGGCACCACCGATGGAGGGAAGGAGCTACAACAAGGACAAGAAAAGGCACAAGCCAACGAAGAGCGCCTTGGTCCTTTCTGCCCATGCTTCTTGACGCAGCTTACGCTCACGCTGAGACCAGGCATCAACCACTTGGTTGATGAGACAAGGAGCAGGAGCATCTTTGCGTGACATGTCTGCACTGTCCTGCATAACCTGCTTCAAGAGAGGCTCCGCAATGGCGATGCGCACGCTTCGCTGCATGAGTCGCTGATGATCAGCTGAAAGCGTCTTTGCTTTGAGCCTATTCGCGCTTGACAGGGAGCTGGCAGCCTGCAAGACGGACTGCACTCGAACTCGCACAAGCACGTACGACACAACCCACGCCCGCAAAGCATGCCTGTGAACAGGTTACCCGCAAGGTGTAGAAAAGTGTCGCTCATGAGTTGAAAGTCGGAAATGAGTGGCTGTTGTGCCTTTAAATCTTTTGGCAGTGTTCCTTGGCTTTTCTTAGGAGAAGCTGTATTTCATTCATTTTTCTTCTGGGATCCGTATTTCCTCCTGTTTTCTCCCGCCTATCTACATTCTGACAGAAAAAAACATGGTAGGAGCGCCTGTAGCGCGACGTGTGTTTTTTGGCATGGCCAGAATGTGGAATGTGCTGAAACCCAGGCAAAACGCACATGTCTGCTTAAGAATTGCTATGTTGCAGGGGCCGAAAGTGTGTAACAGTGTCTATTTTCGAGCGACCATGACGTTCCCGCCTAGGCAAAAAGCACATTTTGCCGCGGACCGTCTGAGAAACTTTGTTCAGCTGCACTTGTTGGCAGCTTGGCACAGCTTGGAGAGAGCTCTGAACACATCTGAGTGCAATATTCTATGGACTTTCTATTATTAAGGAGTTAGTACGAAATCCTTTATTAAATTCATGCCTCATTTCATTCGTTATAATTTAATTCGGCTTTCTCTTCGTAATCCTAATGTTTGGGCTTTTTGTAAACCAATGAATGACCCTACAAATGAAGGCAAAGAGCACATAATTCTAAGGTTTTTAGAGGTGTTTTGGGGGATTTGGTCTAGCTCCTAAAGACTTATTAAAAGCCCTTTCATCGCTCCCTTCATTCCTTATAATATTATTGCATATCCAATCTCTAGGGAATATTACTAATAGAGAACGAATATAATATTAGGGGAACGTCCTAAGGTTTACTATGTGAATAAGAGAATTATACGGGGTTCTTCATGAAGATATAGAATTATGGCCCGGGTTTCTATCTTTAGAGCGGTTTTCACGCACTTTCTACAGGTTCGTACACTCATTAAAAGTAGTGAAACATAAGATTCATGCGTTTACGCGGTAAGACATGAAGGAGCTGAGGTTCAATGGACGCACTAAAAACCCTGGAATTATTAACCAAACCTGTGAATGAACCGTATTAATATTAGTGCGTAAACTCGTGAACGAAGTGGTCTTTTTCCCCCATTATTCTACTGTCTGGGTGTGTGAATGAGTACACGCGTGAATTATATTACAAGTGTACGAAATGAACATTAGAAAGAAGAAAATAATATGCGGGCGAAATGAAGAGAACAATAGTGCCCGCAATAATATTAAAACTACGTAGAGAGTGCACCCGAAACCTACAACATGAACCCCTGTGCTCTCGAAAAGCACGTAACCACCCCCCCCCCCCCCCCAACCCCAACCCAACCCGAGAATCAACCAGAATCGCCAAAACGAATGGAACGCGCCCGTCGCGTAAGGGGCGCTCCCACCAAAAACATGCTGTCCATTGAGTTCACTGTGCACTAGACACGAATATAGGAAAGGAAGAAGGAACAGCTTCACGAGTCAAAAAGCTACACGAAGTACAGGCGTAATCAGCAAAACTAACAAGAAAACTGCAAAGGAACTACGTTTCTTCGGAAAATTGAGTGAATGACGCACCAAGGGAGTTGCCTGGGAGCACTCGTGCCACATGCGTACGGCCCTGTGTGATCAGAACTGTTCTTTCAGCGCAAAGCTCCTGTCCTGGATCTAAACACTGCCAAGGGCTGCCTATCGTTCGCAACAGTAAGGGTTGGGGTTTCATCTCTGAAGGTGGGGGGCTAAATGAGACTCCGGCGCCAAAACAGGAACGGAACGGGTAAGAGGAGCCAGAAGGGAGAGGTAGCGAAACGCCGGAACGGAACGGAACTTGATCATCTTTGTCTTACTGGCTGTTGGGTTGCCCAGCCGGGTCAATACTCAGTTTGAAGCAGACCCCGCTGTCTATGGAGGACGGTGAGGGCCCCAAAGCGACTCAAAACTGTAGCCAAAGAAACGCAACGCAGGGCAGGTGGCACTCAGAGAGTGCAATGTCCTAAGCCGTTAAATACCCTAAACCCCCACCTTTCTCTCCATCGCTTTTCTTGTGGTGGGAGCCACCCCAAAACATCAACGACTTTTCATTGCCATCTCTGTCTGTCATTCTAAAGGAAGTGGGCTTTCGGCGAAACCTTGAACAGTATGTACAAGGTTGAACCCCACCAAATCAGGAGGCCCTTTCAAGCACACCCGCCTTGCGCGGAAGGTGATCTTCACGTTCCTGTGGCCTTGTGACACAAGCCCTATACCCCAAGCCCTAAACCCTGAACCCTAAACCTTAACCCTAAACCCTAGACCCTGAACCCTGAACCCTAAACCCAGGACTTGCGCATGTAGGACGAGCTGAGGGTCTGGTTGCGATTGAGATGAACACCACCAGGGTCCGCGCGCAACCGCGATGTCGGAGAAGGTGCTCTTCGGAGATCGCTGGACATGGGGGACCTGGCCCAATATGGGGGGGTTTGCGAAAATAGGGGACCCCCTAAATGGACACCCAAATGGCATAAGATTCCCTTATAACAAGGACCCCCATAAGGCATCCTACTTTCCGAAACCACCATGTGGGACGCTACGCGGCGCGTGATGGCATGCCTACAGGCATCAAAGTCTTAAACTTCCTGCCGCCCTATTTCCTCCCGATCCGACAGGTAGGTTTCCCAGCAACCTAGAAGCAAACAGGGTTTCTTCCTAAACTGAGTCTGCAAGCCCTATCTGGCTAGACAGCAGCCCTAGCAACGAGAATTCGCACCCTCAGGGCGGCGCAGTTCTGATCGAAGCCCTTCGCAATCCCAACCCCCCCCCCCCAAAAAAAAAAAAAAAACACGAACACAAAGCTCTGAAACCCTCTGAAACCCTAAGCCCTCGAACCCTTGACAGCCTCTAACCATCAGCACTCAACTTCTTCTTGGCCTGGAGATGTGGCAGAAGCGTCCGCGTTCACACCAGCGGTGGGATTTCGTCCTGGCGTGCCAGAATGTTTTTTTTTTTTTTTTTTTTTTTTTTTTTTTTTCTGGAAGGGTTGACCAGGCTTCACAAGGGGTTTATAGGGTTTAGGGTGAGGGTATCTCAGGATGAAAATGCCTATGTCGGGGCTTAGAAACCCTGACCCCTTAATAGGGTTAGGTGTGCAGCACGGGCTCCATTGCCCCCAGGATCCTCTGAAACATTTGGCACGGTGAACTCTGAGACTCTGGCATGCAGCTCGTGGGAAGTTAGGGTTTAGGGTTTAGGGTTTAGGGTTTCGGGTTTAGGGCTTCTGGTTTCGGGTTTCGGGGTTGCGGTTGCAAGTCCCCAAGAGTAGGTGCACCAACCCTAGCGCCTGAAACGTAGGTGCTGCCTAAGGATGTGAGGTCTGAGAGCTTCGGGAAACGACTAAACCCTAAACCCTAAACCCTAAACCCTAAACCCTAAACCCTAAACCCTAAACCCTAAACCCTAAACCCTAAACCCTAAACCCTAAACCCTAAACCCTAAACCCTAAACCCTAAACCCTAAACCCTAAACCCTAAACCCCCTAAACCCTAAACCCTAAACCCTAAACCCTAAACCCTAAACCCTAAACCCTAAACCCTAAACCCTAAACCCTAAACCCTAAACCCTAAACCCCACCCCAGGAGGGCTTGAAGACACAAGACAAGCCCGAACCCGGCACCGGAGTGCCGCCTCGAACTCGATGTTCACAGCGCGCGGCGAGTTCCGCCTGAACGACTTCCTAGGTTGGTCCCTGAAAAACCCTCTGAAAAGGGCTTAGGGTTTAGGGTTTAGGGTTTAGGGTTTAGGGTTTAGCACCTCTGACAAACATTCCTGACATGTGATCCTCTTAATTAAACCCAATACGCGAAAAATTTGAAATGTCCCAAGGCCCTACCCAGCGCTGATGCTGGGAGTCGAACTTGTTTTAGGGCTGAGGGCTTAGGAATACAAGGGTTTAGGGATTAGTGTTAGGCAGTGCTGTAATCAAGCAGGCCCTCGCCCCGCCCAACAAAAAAACGACGAGAGGAAAAACGAGAGCTTACAAGGAGATCTACAATAAACACCATCCCACCTCCCGGCGTTGTCTGTACATCAGTTGCTGGGCAGGCTACTTGCCTGTGTTCTTCCTCTTTCCCTCTCTCTCCCTCTCCTTCCGCTCTCTTTGTATAGTCATCATCTACTCTTCGAAGATGTGTCTCACACTTTCTGTAGTCTGAGTTCTATGGTCATTCGTGACGTTCTCAGGGCGCTTAGGTTCTCTCCTTTGTGTGCGTTTTTATACGCCGGGTCACTCCGCCAATGTGTGGTCGCTAAGCTTGAACTGTCTCGCTAAAAAATAAACACCATGGCCGTGTGACAGCGCAATGCCCAAAAAGCGAAAGGGGGGCACTGAACTGGTTGCAAACCCTGGCAAATTTTGTGGGTTTCGGGATTAGGGTTTAACCCTGCTACCCTTCAACCCTTCAACCCTTCAACCCTTCACCCTAAACCCTAAACCCTAAGCCCTAAGCCCTAAACCCAACCCTAAACCCTAAACCCCAAACCCCAAACCCTAAACCCTAAACCCTTCAACCCGAAGCCCGGTACCCCAGCAACTGCTGAGCTCGGCACGTCAAGTCGAGCGTGAACGACACACCCTGGCCCCTCAGCAGCCACAAAGGCCATGAATTGACACAAGTTCCAAGCCCCCCCAAAATCCCAACAAACTTTCAACCCCCTAAACTTGAGCGCTCCTTTTTGAAGACTGCTTTGGGGGTTGGGGCGGGGGGGGGGGTGTTGGCAGAGGCAGGAACCCTTGAACGCACTTAAGGCTGCAACGGCATCAAAGATCGGATATCAGCCCTATATTTCCCTGATAAGGCAGAATATCTATCTTTCTAGGATGGCCCTTAGAACCCTCTGAAATATTCCTGAATGCGATCCGCTTAAACCCAATAAGGGAAAATACAAAATGTCCCAAGGGCCTACCACATTGTTTTTGGAGGGGGGGGTTCTTAAGCAATTCGTACTGGTGCTTGTTTCCCATAACCGTTGGCAGGCCTTGGGGCTCAAAGTTCAGAGTTTGGGGTTTAAGGTACGTTAGAGCCTAAACCCTAAACCGTAAATCCTAAACCCCTAAACTCTGAACCCTAAACCCTGAACCCTGAAACCCTGAACCCTAAACCCTTAACCCTGAACCCTGAACCCTAAACCCTAAACCCTAAACCCCAACCCGAAAGCCTCTTCCCCTAAACCCTGAACCCTAAACCCTTAACCCTGAACCCTGAACCGGGCTAGGGGTTTTTGAGTTTAGGCGCTATGGGACTTCGGGATGTCGCGGAGTGGTTCTACAAAAGGCTTGAGGGCCATGACTTTAGGATGAGGGCGTAGGGTTTAGGGTTTAGGGTTTAGGGTTTAGGGTTTAGGGTTTAGGGTTTAGGGTTTAGGGTTTAGGGTTTAGGGTGCTGCTTGAATGGCTCGGGAGCCCAAGGTCCCTTAGGGTGTAGGGCTTCTGGTTTGGGGTTTAGGGCCCGAAAGCACCTGCGGCTTTTTCTAAACTCGGGCCCTTTGTTGGGAACCCTTCATGAAAAAAAGGGCGCGCCATACTCAAGTACACCTCTCAATCTAGACCCGGGAGTAACCTAGGTCTAAAAAGGGTACCACCTTTGGGTTTTCAGGGGGTTATAAGGGAGCCCCAACCCTAGAAGAAGGAAAAAGGAAAAAGGGGCCGACCCCCGGTCCCAGCAATACTAGGGCCACCTTGACCACAACACTTCTGGGCCTTGTTGGGTACCTTACATAGAAGAAGGCTCCATGTAAGGCCAGCTCCCAAAAACAGGGTTTAGGGTTTAGGGTTTAGGGTTTAGGGTTAGGGTTTAGGGTTTAGGGTTTAGGGTTTAGGGTTTAGGGTTTAGGGTTTAGGGTTTAGGGTTTAGGGTTTAGGGTTAGGGGCCACCTTGACCACGACACTTCTGGGCGCTCCACGGGTTCCAGCAGTCGTGCGGCAAGTGACGCGAGGCGAACATGACCTGTTGTGCCATTGCGGTTTTTGCATGGTTTGGTACAACCTATATAGCCCTAAACCCTATAAACCCTAAACCCTATAAAACCTAAAACCTATAAACCCTAAACCCTATAAACCCTATAAACCCGACAAACCCTAAACCCTGAACCCTACACCCCAAACCCTGAACTCCAAACAACCCTAAAGGGGCCAATCTCTCCTAGGAGACGTGTAGCTGCCAATGCTTTGAAGGGTCCCCATCATAAGCCCCTGCGGGTCCCCTGAGCCAGAAGGAACGTACCTAAACCCTAAAGCCTAAACCCTAAAGCCTAAACCCTAAACCCTAAACCCTAAACCCTAAAACCCTAAACCCTAAACCCTAAAACCCTAAACCCTAAACCCTAAACCCTAAACCCTAAACCCCACACAGGCTCTTTAAGTTGGATCAGGACCCCCAGCACAAATCCCTGAACTTGGGCTATAAACCCGGGACCTGGTCCTAAGCCCTAACACACCCTAAACTCAAAACTACGCCCTGGTTCTAGGGCCCTATATATACCCTTAAGAACCAGCCAGACTATAACCCTAAACCCTAAACCCTAACCCCTAACCCCTAACCCCTAACCCCTAAACCCTAAACCCTAAACCCTAAACCCTAAACCCTAAACCCTGCCCTGAGCGCCGGACGTCCGAGTTCAGGAAGGGCCTGAGCTCTGGGATGTCCACGAAGCCGAACCTGGGACGTTCTTTCTGCAGGGGATAGGATTAGGGGGACCCTTGGGGATATAGACCCTCTGAATAAGGTCCCTTGTTAAGAGAGCCAGAAGAGGGTTGAGAAGGGGTTCCCTTTTAAGGGTCCCCCTTATCCCACCTAGGATTCTGCTAGGGTTTACGGTTATCAAGCTGGCCAGTTCACTCCGCGACCCGGGGGTCTCCCCAAACTAGGGATTTAGGGCTATAGGGTTCAGGGTTTTTAGGGTTTAGGGTTTGGGGCTTTGGGTTTTGGGGTTTAGGCATTTGAGGTTTAGGGCTCTGCATCAAACAGTCAGGTTTGGGGCAACTAGGATTTAGGGTTTAGGGTGTCGGGTTTAGGGCCTAGGTTTAGGGGTTTGGGGTTTGGGGTTTAGTGTTTGGGGCTCTGAATCAAACAGGGAGCTCTGGGTGTGTGAAGACGCTTCAGGATTTTCAGGGTCAACTTTCCTTCAGATCTTAGGGCTTACCCTAAACCCTAAACCCGAAACCCCTAAACCCTAGACCCTTACAGCTTCAACGAGTTTGGGGATTATAGGGTGTTAGGGCACAGGGTTGGGCAGTCCAGCGGGACCATGGCGGATGATGGGCGTGGAGAATGATCTAAATAGTGAATCCTCCTTCATACCCTACGCTGCAAGGAGCACGCGAGAATCGAAACCTCAAAAAAAACACGCATGAGTCGGATCAGCCCCTCCATGTACAATGGGCTCCTTTTCTCCACCGGACCAAATGTCCACGGACTCGCAACTCTTGCCGGCCGCACGCCAACACAGGAGGGCCCAATTCACAAACGTGGCATAGGATCCAAGTCTCAAGCAGGCGACTGTACTCCTGTAGCCCCTACACCTTCCCTAATACCTAAACCCTAAACCCTGAACCCAAGACCACACGCATAAAACCCTCACCCTGCTCAAACCATGAAGCTCTGAAGTCGGAAGCTCGTGCGATAGGGGCCAGGGCTTGGCACCTATGTCGGGGTGGCAGTAGACATTTTCGGAGCAGCGGTGACGCTGTTGATGAGTTCGCGACTTGCGGAATTGAAGGAGGTGGCGTTCCAGAGTTTTTGGCTTGGGGTTTCGGGCTTGGTGCCTTCGGGATCAAGACGTCTTGAGCAGATGCAATGCTCGAGACTTGAGATCCTTAGTAGTCACTCGTGGTTCATCCAAAGGTGCTCCACGGCTGCCTCATGGCTTAGATGAGAGTGCAGACATGGCAGGGACCCTTCCAAAAAGGGTGGCCCCACATTTTCTAGACCCAAGAGTAGCCTCGGTTTGAAAAGCGTACCCATGCTGGCTTAAAGGGGGTTTATAAGGGGACCTAAACCCTAAGATGAGGGAATAAGGGCCTACTCCGGGTCCGTTGGAAAAGAAGCAAAAATGCATTCTGACCACGCGAGCGCCGCTCCTCTTCCTCCGCCTGTGCTTTGCTTTGTCTGCGTTGTTAGCGCTTTCGATCACCAGCAAATCGAACCCGACTATATGTTTAAGAGCCACCCTAACAAAATGTACTTCCTTAAAAACAACCCCCCCCCCAAAAAAAAAAAATATATAAAATAAATATATATATATAGGTCTTTATACGGGTAATACAGGGCTTTTCTATATCTTATGTCTGGGGGGTTCTTAGTAAACCCTGCACACGAAATGCTGAGCCCCGACATCCTCAACCTCGAAGCCCCCAAACCTAGTTTAACCCCCCCAAAAAAACCTTTACCCCTAAACCCGGGAATCCTTAAACCCGCGCCCGCTGTTATCTTGAGCTGCTGCGGAGCTGCGCTTCTCTGAGCTGTTCTGGCAACTCCTAGATCAATGCCTCCCAAGAATCGCATGCCCCCCATAGAAAATGTAAAGCCCCAAACCCTAAACCCTAAACCCTAAACCCTAAACCCTAAACCCTAAACCCCAATGCCCTAAAGGCGGCCAGACATCAGAGCTGAGCGCATTCGGCGCCCTCTCTATCGTGCACTGAAAGGATTTGAGCCTCGGCTGACATTTCCTTGCCCTAATTCGCTGAAAGGGTTTAGGGTTTAGGGTTTAGGGTTTAGGGTTTAGGGTTTAGGGTTTAGGGTTTAGGGTTTAGCGTTTAATTAAGGTTTAGGCTTGAAGGTTTTGGGCTTTAGGGTTTAGGGCTGAGGGGTTTAGGCAGGGATGGCGGTCCCAAGCAGTACCGAGTCGCTCCTTCCCATGCCCCTGTCCCTCGTCCGCAAAGCAAGAAGCCCTAAACCACAAACCCCCCGGAACATATAGACAGCTGCTTGGCATCTGAGCCCGGATATGGGCTGACGAGTGAAGGAATGCATGACTAGCCCAAAATCTGCTGTGAGGGCTACCCATTCCAACTGAATTTGAATAGGCCCTAAACCCTAAACCCTAAACCCTAAACCCTAAACCCTAAACCCTAAACCCTAAACCCTATATGTTCCTGCAAGCCTCTGAGAGGTGAACTGGTTGACTTTCACCCTAGCCAACCTTATCAGCCCGATCCCTGCCACCTGAAATCTAACCGACACCCAAGGCGTATGGGGGTTTAGGGTTTAGGGTTTAGGGTTTAGGGTTTAGGGTTTAGGGTTTAGGGTTTAGGGTTTAGGGTTTAGGGTTCAGATGGGGGTTTCAGGTTCCGGGGCTGTTCAAACCTTGAAGCTAAACCCAAAACCCTGAAAACCTAAATCCCCAAAACGCTAAAACAGCAAAACCCTAAAACGCTTAAACCCCCAAAACCTGAAAACCCACAAAAAACCCCCCAAAAACCCAGAAGCCCAAAAAACCAAAAAAACCCAAAATCCCCTAAAACGCCTCTAAAAACCCTAAGAACCCGAAACCCCGACGTAAACCTTGTGGAGTCATGAGCTCAGGTTTGCATGCAGAAATACCTTGGCTGGCTTCTGAACCTCTCCTAAATGTTTAACTTTTAGGCCCCTTGTTGTAGTTTCAACAAAAAACCCAAAAAACAAAGTCCTAAGAGCCACCCTAAACCCTAAAACCCTTAAAAAAAACCCTAAAAAAACCTCCAAAACCCTAAAGAACTCTTAAAGCCCTAACACACCCTAAAGCCCTAAACTCAGGTTTGCATGCAGAGATACATCCTCGGCGTGATGCGGTGGCTGGATGCAGCTGCGGCTACACCAAGAGCGGCCACTCTGGGTGGCCTAGGGGGTTTAGGGTTTAGGATTTAGGGTTTTAGGGTTGAGGGTTTAGGGTTTTAGGGATTTAGGGTTTTAGGGTTGTAGGGTTTTAGGGATTTAGGGTTTAGGGTTTAAGGTGAGGTCGCGCGCTGACAGGCGTGCAGTTGTATGAAGCCATGCCGCAGCCCAAGGCCGCCAAAACACTACTCACAGCAAGCCGGAGCCAGCCAAAGCCAAGACCTATCCACCGCATACTTTGTTTACCCTTTTCTGGTTTAATCTGCTTCAACCCGCTTAAACAGCACATCTTTACAGGTTCTTATCAATCTCTCGGTGAAAGCTGGAATGGTTTCGTGTTCTATGTACCCGAATTACAAGAACTGGTTTTTCTTTACAAGCTCCCTTCCTCATCACTGTAAGACATCATCGGTTTATCACCCATGCGTTGTAGTCCTTCCATCGTTCCTGCTAGTACATCAGGTGGTTCTTTACTCTTAGCGGAACAGTGGCATATTTACTACAAAAATCAATCAGAACACCTAATCCCATTCAAACATGTTGCTGTTTTGGCTCGTTCATTCGAAATGTGCACGCGGAGCCACAAAAAACTGTTCTCGCAACGTTCTGCGTAAAGACTCTTCAACATCTTCCTTCGTAATACTGGCATCCTTCTTTCTGGCATCTATCAGGGTAGTCGCCTTACTCCCAAATCCCGACCGATCGTAACGTATATCAGTCATGGTCTTTTGTTTATCCATACTCACATAAACAACAACACATTGCTCATTGTAATGTAATGAGCACTTACATTACAATAGATCAAAATAATGCCCGAAATAATTTCATGGTCGCTGCGCTGTAAAGTTGCTACCTGACATAACTTGCCTTGTCAAAATCAAATGGCGTGTTGCTGCTTTTTTCAATCTGTTTAAGCACCCTTCGGTGGTTCTGTATTCCTTTTAAAATTTAATGTCTCTTGACGCTTTCCTGCCTTGAAATTTGTAGTTTTCAACCTTACTTCTCTAAACCCTGAACCCATTCCAGGAGTTTTGCATGCACCTGGAACTTCAGAATAAACAAAAGCCCAGCGCCCTAAAATCTCTCTAAACAACCTGAACCCTCTGAACCCTCTAAACCCTCTAAGCCCTCTAAGCCCTCTCTAAACCACTTTAACCCTGAAGCCCAAAATCCTGGACCCCCAAGCCCTAGAACCCTACAGAGTGGGGCCCCCTTACTATACTAACTGTAGTTAAGGGACTTATAACCTAACTTAGGGTCCTTATAACCCAATTTAGGGCCCTTATAACTACCCTGTAGAACCCTGACCCCCTACACCCTTCCCCCTCTGCCAAGAATACAACCTGGAAGCAACTCCAAACCCTAAACCCTAGACTCTTTACACCCTAAACCCTAAACCCTAAACCCTAAACCCCTAAACCCCTAAACCCCCAAACCCCTAAACCCCTAAACCCCTAAACCCCTAAACGCCTAAACCCCTAAACCCCTAAACCCTTAGCAACTCAGGGTCCCAGAAGCCATGGTCGACTGCCTTTGGACGCCGGACGGGGCATTCGCCTGAGGGTTCTGGCTTTGGCGGGTTTAGGGTTTAGGGTTTAGGGTTCAGGGTTTAGGGTTTAGGGGTTAGGGTTTAGGGCTTAGGGTTTAGGGTCTAGGGGGGGTTGGGGTTTAGGGATTCGGGTTTAGGGTTTAGGCTTTAGGGCTTAGGGTTTAGACACCAAAACCTACAGTTTTGTAGGTTGTTTTTGTTACTTCTACACCTAAGGGAACCTACAAAGAAGGTAGGCTTGGGGTTCTTAGGGTACGCCCCAGGAGTGTCTTAAGACATTTTCTTGATTAAGATATTAGGGCCTGGACCCGCCACACATTTTAAACTCCAGGGTCTCGCCCAAAAAACTCCCGCCGGCGAGGTATTAAAACAACTCCTTGTCGAGCAAGAGCCGATACCAAGCAAGTCCCAACAGGGTTTTGGGTTTCGGGTTTAGGGTTTCGGGTTTAGGGTGAAGGTTTGCTTTGGAATGGCTAGAAACACCTTCCTTGACCATGCTGTAAATTCCTGCCTTCCCCCCCCCCCCCCCCCCCCCCCCCAACACCCCGCCAATCCGCCCCCGGCAAGCCCGAAAACCCTAAACCCTAAACCCTAAAGTGGCCAAGGCGTCACCCTGATAATCGCGCGTCTTGGGTTCGAATCCTCCCACCAACTTTAGCGGTACGCGTTTCCGAAAACAATGGTACCATTCTTTGGGTGTGGGGTTTGGGGTGCAGGGTGTGGGGTGCGGGGATTGAAGGTTTCGGAGTTTTTCGGAATTTAGAGGCGAGAAGTTCATAGAATCACTTGCAGCGATGCGAAAGAAACAGAAAAACAACTCGGGTGGCCCGTAAACCCTAAATCCTCCAACCCCCAAAACCCCTTAATTAACCCTAAACCCAACACCCTAAACCCCCTTAAACCCTAAAACTAAAACCCTAACTAACCCAGCTGTGCAACCCAACAGCCACCAAGACAAACCAGATCAACCCTAAACTCTAAACCCTAAACCCTAAACCCGAAGCCCTAAACATTAAACCCCGAACCATAAACCCTAAAACCTAAACCCTAAACCTAAACCCTAAACCCTAAACCCCGTCCTTAAGGGGTTCCGGCGGAATATGCAATTCAAGGTCCCCTAACCCTAGACCCTAAACCCTAAACCCTAAACCCGAAACCCTAAACCCCAAACCCTAAACCCTTCTTGTAACCCCTTGCTGGCGCAGGTGGCAGAGCGTGCCCCCGGGTGCTATAGGCGACGCGCAATGATCGCCAGGATGCCTAGGGTTTAGGGTTTAGGGTTTTGGGTTTAGGGTTAGGGTTTAAGGTTTAGGGTTTAGGGTTTGGGGTTTGGGGTTTGGGGTTTGGGGTTTGGGGTTTCGGGTTTCGGGTTTAGGTCTCTAGTTTAAGAGGGTTTGTCAGGTTTGCGGCTTAGGGGGTTAAGGGTTTAAGTGGCTTAGAGCTGATAGGGTTTAGGGTGGATGAAGTCTTGGGGGGAAAGAGTCATATTAGTCACATTAGAGGTCTTCTTAATGAGTTTTCTTTTAACTTGGCCAAACCCTAAACCCTAAACCCTAAACCCTAAACCCTAAACCCTAAACCCTAAACCCCAATGAGGTTTGATTTTCTTAACTTGGCCATGTAAAAGCTTCTCCGCTGCCCAGCCGCGGCAGGGTCGTCAGCAACGAGTATCCTTGGCTTCCCAAGCTGGGGGCTGCTGAAGGCACAGGGTTTAGGGTTTAGGGTTTAGGGTTTAGGGTTTAGGGTTTAGGGTTTAGGGTTTAGGGTTTAGGGTTTAGGGTTTAGGGTTTAGGCCCTAAACCCGAAACCCCAAACCCTACTTGGAGGTTCATGGGTACGTAGAAGGAGGGTCAGAAGTTAGAAGTAGGGTAACTCTGGCCAAAAACTTGCAAGTATCCATGAACCTTGAAGTCAAACCCTAAACCCTCTCCAAAAAACAACTTGGGGTCTCCGAAATTCTGGGTACCTTATTAGGGTCCTTACTTTGAGGGAATCCTACTATTTGGGGGACAATATTCGGAGTCCCTCATTTTCGTAAACTCCCAAATGCAAGCCCAGCATCGATCTGCGCAAGTGCGATCCTCTTGATTTGGACAGAAGCGCCACTTCCCGTGCTCATCGTACCTGCGGGGGCTCCTAAACCCTAAACCCTAAACCCTAAACCCTAAACCCTAAACCCTAAACCCTAAACCCTAAACCCTAAACCCAAGGGTTTGGGAAAAAGAAGGGCCTGCCATGGGGCCTGCGTTTTTACATACCGCATTTCTATGTCAAAATATTTCGCTTGGGTGTGTTTCCGGATTTCGTAGTTCTCATGGCAGACCCTGCTACATAGCATCATCTTGCTAAGGCGTATCAGATTGTTAAGCCAAGATGTTTGGAAGTTGTAAACACGAAGTTGTAAAGACGCACCTGTTTATGAACCGTCTGGGTGTTTCCAGAAGGAAACGTCTCAGGCCCTTGCAAGCCTGGGTCTTAGGGTTCGGCTTATAGGGCGCAACAAAACAAATACCAGAGCCAACCTTCTAATTGCGAGCTGGAACGTTCGCACGTGTCAGTGGAAGCGGTGGAAAAGGCAACCCACAGAATGATGCGTCAGGAGGGGATCCGTCAGGGTAGCTCTGTAAACTAGGGTCCCTAAAAAAGGGGGGGGGGGGGGGGGGGGGGGGGGGACTTTTTTAAGGTGCCGTATGTTAGAGGGACCGAAAACGGGAACCCAATTGAGAGCACTACCCATATGCATGCGCGGCAAAGTTCTCAGCTCATGCAGAAACAAAAAGGTAAACAGATCTCAGTTAACAGCTTTTCACGGGATTGATGTTAAGAAAAAGCCTCTTCCCTTAGGCAGCGCGAGGTTGATAGAACAACACTTAAGACTGAGAATGGTGATAATCACCATAGGTGACGCGGCAGTAAAAAGTACACTGGACTGTGTACAGAAACAAGTCAAATGGAAGAACCCGCTACGCCCGAGCTGTTTCCGGGTGAAGGGAAGGGAAGGGAAGGGAGGGGGGGGGGGGGGGCCAAGGAAGGGCGGGGGAGGGGCTAGGGGGGGTACCCCGACAAAGCAAGCATTGACATGAGCCAGACCTTTCAAGGGGCAGGGGGTTGCGGGATCGGGTTGGGGGTAGGGGGGGTAGGGGGTGGGGTTAACCCCTTAACCCTCGACAACTGGACGCCTTAAACCCTCACCCACCTGAACTGAACCGCAGTAGCACTTTGCGCACGAAATTCAGTGGGCTCTATAGCCATCCCCAGCCAGCAGGTTCTGCAGCACTTGTACTACCTCTTGGGTCGGCGGCATGAGCCGGAGGCCCTGAAACACACACCCTTGTAAAAATGATACAAGGCACCCGAATTTCCTCGCTACCTTTTAAGTGCTAGGAAGAAAACCTGGAGCACCCTTCTAAAAATGATCTTAGGCACCTAATCTCCTCGAACCATGGCACATTCTCTGTGAGTTGCAGCCCAGCAGCCAAACCTCGTAGTTCACGTGCACGTACTTGAAGCCAATCCTTTCACTTGGCCACATATATATCTATATATATATAGGTATATGTATATGCGTATGTACATGTATATGTATATGTACAAATACAATACACATCTCCGTTTTGAGCGAGTGGAAGTCCACATATGCCGTTTTGAGGGCGTGGGAGTTCACTCGCAGTCTTTGGAAACGTGCTTGAAGGAACCCTTTATAGAGGCTTGGGGTTAGGGTGTAGCATTACGGGGGGGGGGGGGGGCAGCATGTACAAGGCGCACGGCTTCTGGTTCGCCACATGTTCAGGCGCGCCTGCGTAAACATGGGGGGTGGCAGCTCTCAGAATTCTGGTCCCGTGCCTAAACCATAAAGGGCTTATAGGGTTCGGGGTTCATACCCGAACTCCGGCAAAATATAGGGGCATTTATCATTATAACAGGGTTTTGGGGGCTACTACAGTATATCCGTAAATGGACCATAAGGGAATACGATTAGTAATCATTCCGACCCCTATAGTACACCCCCTAAACCTCCCAAACCCTAAACCCCAAACCCTAAGCCCTAAACCCTAAACCCTACTAAGAGCACCCTAGCTCCACCATTAAACAAAAAACACACGAAACCGTTGCAAAGGCATCATGTGAGGCCAGGATCAGGTTCGGAGGCGGCAGATGAGGGACCGGATCCCGCGAATGCGTGATGCGGTAGGCGGGGATCTTCCGGCTGAACTCCTGGTCGTGTTCAGGGGCTTACTACTATTTGCTTAAGAACCGCAGAAAAGTAAAAGATAGTAATCCTTGTAGTACCCTTGCAAGGAGGAATATGTTCTTTTTTTTTCTTGGGGGGGGGGGGGGGGGGTTCTCAAAGCAATTAGTTGTTTAGGGTGGGCTGGTGGGCTTAGGGCCTGGGGCTCAGGCTCGAGGGCTTACGGTGTAAGAGGCAGCAGCAACAACAAAAACAACGCATGAGGGTTTAGGGTTTAGGGTTCAGGGTTTAGGTCACCACCATCGTCATCACCATCATCATCACCACCGTCATCATCTTCATCATCATCAGCGTCTTTGGTCGCTCGATTTTCGGGACGCAGGAGCAGAGGAGGACAAGAATGGCGCGAAGTCTCAAACCGAGATTTGGAGGTTCATTGGATACGATTGCAAGTCTGATCACGAGTTACGTAGACAGGACCATCTATATAACCCTTGAATCCAAACCCTAACCTACACCCTAAACACAAAGACCCTAACACCCTAAAACCTAAACCAACCCTAGCCCCAACAGACTGTTAGTATAAGGGGGAACATCCCAAGATGTATAAGAGTTCAACGGATCCCTCCTTGGGACTCTAAACCCTAAACCCTAAACCCTAAACCCTAAAACAAAAAAACAAAAAAACAAAAAAAGAAAGCTCCTGATCGAAGGCCGCCGCAAAGGCAGCGTTGCCCACGCGGGGCGACTCGAAGAGGTAGGAGAGGCTCACATTGTAGCCGATGGCCTGCCTCATCTTCTTGAGAGACTCCGAGGAGACCCAACAGTGACCCAGGAATGAACGGGTTTAGGGTTTAGGGTTTAGGATAGCGGCGGAAATAAGGGAACATACGCCCTAAACGAAAAAGTGTATAGAGGGGATTGGGGATCTCTGGCTAAGCCGGCATCGGGGGGCCTTCCGCGAAACAAGCGCGGGCCATCTGGAGGCTTCTGCAAAGCCTCCTTTAACTCCCTTATTCTTTTAAAAACCTCTCAACCTCTCCAACCCTAAACCCTAAACCCTAAACCCTAAACCCTAAACCCTAAAAACCTAAACCCTAAACCCTAAACCCTAAACCCCTAAACCAAAAATCCTAAACCCCTAAACCCCTAAACCCTAAACCCTAAACCCTAAACCCCCTAAAGGGGGGCTCGGGCCCAGAGAACCGTCATTCCAGGTCAACCTCACATTGGCCCGGAAGCGCCGCAAAAACCCTAAACCCTGAACCCTAAACCCTAAGCCCTAAGCCCTAAGCCCTAAACCCTAATAAACCCTAATACAAACCTAATAAACCCTAATAAACCCTAATAAACCCTAATAAACCCTAATAAACCCTAATAAACCCTAAACCCTAAACCCTAAACCCTAAACCCTAAACCCGGCCAAGCGGCAAGTTGCACATGGCCAGGGTTCCCACCGCAGCGCCCAGGGAATGGCCGGTAATGTACCTGATAGAGAGAGGGGGGGTGGGCTTGTGGCTTGGGGCTTGGGGCTGAGGGCTTAGGGCTTAGGGTTCAGGCTTTAGGGTTTAGGGGGGGTGGCGGGTGGGTGTACACTTTTTCTGGGCCCAGAAGGGACCATAACTTAGAATGGCCTCTTAATGAGGCCGTTTCTGGGTAACTCGAGACTCGAGAAACCCCCTAAACCCCGGCGGCTTATTTCTTGAACCCTAAACCCTAAACCCTAAACCCTAAACCCTAAGAGCGTGCAGAGGCGACTCACAGCCAGACAGAGGCCAAGGAACAACGAAGAGCTGGTGCTGCTGTTGCTCCTGAGGCTGCGGCGGCCCCAAGCAGAACAGGTAGCCCTAAACCCAACAAAAGCCTAAACCCTAAAACCCTAAACCCTAAACCCTAGCCCTAAACCCTAAACCCCAGGCCCTAAACCCTAAGAAAGCCCCAATCTTCCTAGATCCTGAACACTGAACCCCGGGCTATGAGCCAGGGAGTTGCACTTACAAGTAGGGTTCTAAGCACCCGAAGCTTAAGTTCCATGAGCCTCCAGTCTGTTCTCGAAGCTATATTTCCCAGGACGACCAACGATTCCTCAGGGTATAGGGTTCAGGGTTTAAGGTTTAGGGTTTAAGGTTTAGGGTTTAGGGTTAAGGGCCCACAAGGAAGACACCAAAGTCAGAATCGCCAAGAGCTTAGTAATTGCTTGTGGTTTTTGGGGGGGAGGGGGGAGGGGGGGGGGGTGGCGGCTTGTCGTGGGGCCTCTGTTCTACTATGCAGCCTTCCATCGAGTGTACACCGAAAGGGACCTTAGATCCACCCAACTATGAACTTCAGGCCCTTGGGATGCCAGAATCAAGATGGTGAGGGGCCTCTATGTACCCAAAAGCAACAACAAACCTCAACCCTAAACCCTGAGCCTAAACCCTAAGCCCTAAGCCCTAAACCCTAAACCCCAAACCCCAAACCCCAAACCCCGAACCCTCAACCCACCCGCGTCCTTTGCGCGGGTACGCATCCGATCTCGGCCAGGTGCGACCTAGACTCCCCTTAGAACCTTAATAAAAACAGTAGTTTTGAATATCCTCTTGGGTTTAGGGTTTAGGGTTTAGGGCTTAGGGTTTAGGGTTTAGGGTTTAGGGTTTAGGGTTTAGGGTTTAGGGTTTAGGGTTTAGGGTTTAGGGTTTAGGGTATGAACAAAAATACAAAAATGATTCCCAAGGGGGATATAGTGACAGCAGCTCTGACTTCACGTTCTGCCAGACACTGGAGAAGCCATCTTCCACGTAGCAACCAGAGCACCAATCAAAAGGGACCACATGGTTCCTCAGAGTTTGAACTCATGCGTGTGTGAGCCTGGGGAACCATGAAGGGCCAAAACTAAAAGAGTACATGTGGAATGATTAGGTTTTAGGGTTTAGGGTTCAGGGTTTGGGGTTCTACTTAGCTTGGCCTAGAGCAGAGCACTCTCATTCATTTGCTTATTGGTTGAGAAGCCCCAAGGCAACAATCAAAGTACAGCTCTGTTGGGGTTCTTGTGCTTTTGCATAGCAACCCCGGAACCCTATACCCTACACCCCAACCCTCAACCCTTGACCCTAATCCTGAACCCTAAGCCCTAAACCCAAAACTGACCAAAGTATGTCCCAGGCGCCAAAAGCGGAAGTCCTCGATCCAGTTCACGAAGTTGTCACCTCACTCTGGCGCGCTTGAAATGTTTAGGGTTTAGGATTTAGGGTTTCGGGTTTAGGGTTCTCGGCGGCTGATCGGAATAATGGGTGCTTCTTAGATTTGGTAGGGCGGTTAGGGGATACTAGAATGGAGACCCAGAAAAGACCTAAACCCACTAAGAACTAGTACCATGGGTTCCCCTACCAGCCCCCTCCATACTACCCCCCCCCCTAGGTTCCCCCTCATCAGGCTTTATTCTCCTGAATAGCCGTAATAATTGGGGGGGTTGTAGGGGAACCCATGGTAGTAGGTTTCGGGTCTGCTGGAGAAGCTCAACACCTGACCTAAACCCTAAATCCCACATTCTGAACCTCTTAGCCGCCCAACCCTCAAGTCCCACTGGACATACAACCGCCGAATGCGGAACCGAAAACCCTCCTGGATTTTAGGGTTTAGGGTTTAGGGTTTGAGCTGGCCCAAGCCCCTGGAACCCTGAACCAAACGGTGCAAGCCGCTCCCACGGAAGGAGATGATGCATCCCTCCTGCACAAGGTTTACGGTTTAGGGTTTAGGTTTTAGGGAGGTTGAAGATCCACAGCACTACGAATTGTTGCAGCACCCCCCCCTAAAAATGACTTTTGATTTTTTGGGGGGTTCTTAAGCAAATAGTAGAGTATAGTGCAGCTGGCGCTTGCAACTCTTGAGTCTTCGGAACGTTCGGGGCCCCAAATCATGCTTGTGCTGTGACACCCTGGTTCTTAGTAGGGAATGAGGGCATGCAGCACCTTCTATACCCCTACATGTATATAAACCTAAACCCTAAACCCTAAACCCTAAACCCTAAACCCTAAACCCTAAACCCTAAACCCTAAACCCTTTAAGGGGTGATATAGAGGGCACCTCATTCCCTCGTTCCCTACTCAGAACAGGTAAGGTGAGTCCGTGCAGACTCCCCTGTATGTTCTGCTGCTACAAGGCCATCCAAATCGATGTTGTCTCACGTCAGGACGATACTGAACTTGGAACCCTAGCAAAAGTAAAAATGCTAGCTGTTTCTTAGTGATTCTAGATGATTCTAGTGACATTCTAGTACCCAAACATTTAAACAAGCATCCCAAGTAATCCCGAAGAGGAGGAGTCCTTGTATCTGGGCCACATCAAGCCGGACAGGCGTGCAATCAATACAAACCTTCGCTGCGCTTGCCCCCGTGGTTCCTCATAGGGAATTAGGGAGTTAGGTACCTTCCTCATACACCTATATATATGTAAATATAAAAATAAATAAAAATATAAATATAAATATAAAAATATATATATATATATACAACTTGAATAAGGGATTCTACAGGGTACCGGGGATGGCGTCCGCTTCCCTACATTGAACCACGAAGCAAACCCTCATGTTCGAGAAGCGACCGGACCGGAACCTTGTGAAAGGACGGGAATCTCTTCCCCCTAATATTAAACCCCCCACCCCCTAATATTAAATTCCCCATTGTGGTTCGATGATAGTATATAGGGTATTACGCGACCGGCTGTAGAATTCTGTGACTTGCTTGCAACTTGGTGCCTCATACCTTGAAGCATCAGAGTCACCTAGGAATACAAAGGGTGCCCTTCTTGGTTTAAAGGGGTTTGAAGGGAACTGAAGCCTATAAAAGCAAAATGAGCGCCTACTCTGGGTCCCCAGGAAAGCAAGCCGTACCTTTGGATCTTGACCGGTGTAGCAAAGGACCTGGGCGAGCCTACAAGCAAGTATGACGAAACTGAGGTTTACAGCTCTGAGCCACGTCTGTTGCGGGGGTCGCTCAACCCCCACCCCCCGCCCCGGCCCCGCCCCCCCACACCACGGCCGTCAAACATGACTCACTACACCTTTTTAAGGCAGCCGAAACAGAAGGGCCCGATTTATCATAGGTACTCAGAACGGAACCCCACCTAGACCCGAACAGCCCCCCGGTCAGCGAAGCCAAAACCACCTGAAGCCCTATCAACATCCCCAGGCCCTAAACCCCCAGAGAATCCGCACAAATCCATGTGAGAAGATCAAAGCCCTCTGAAAAAATAATCTTCTTCAAGCCAACAAGGAAAAATAAACCCTAAACCCTAAACCCTTAACCCTAAGGAAAAATATGTATGAGGCAAGGGAGCGTGGCATTCGGCGTGACCAGCTCCCGGCGAGAGATGAATCCTCTGGATTGCTCGAAGGGCATATAAACTTACGTACTTCTCCAAGAGCCAAGGAACAAAAATGTCAACTTTACCCCTAAACCCTAAACCCTAAACCCTAAACCCTAAACCCTAAACCCTGAACCCTAAACCCTAAACCCTAAACCCTAAACCCTAAACCCTAAACCCTAAACCCTAAACCCTAAACCCTAAACCCTAAACCCTAAACCCTAAACCCTAAACCCTACACGAGCCTAAACATTAGGCAAGGCACGCAAGGCCACCGAGGTCCCCTAAACCCTAAACCCTACACCCTAAACCCTAAACCCTAAACCCTAAGGCCCCTCATCCAAGATTCGGACGCTGTTGGGCACCACTTGGACTCCTGCCTCCTCACAAGGCCTCGGAACGCAGCTTCTCAGCAAGTCGGGTTTAGGGTTGAGGGTTGAGGGTTTGGGGTTTGGGGTTTAGGGTTTAGGGTTTGGGGTTTAGGGTTGAGGGTTTGGGGTTTAGGGTTTGGGGTTTGGGGGCTTGCTTCGAGGGCCATTGCGCCCTCAACCCTAAACCCGACATCCTGAACCCTTTGACATTGCAGTGATGTGTACTTCTATATATAGATATAGGGTTTAGGGCTTAGGGTTTGGGGGCTTAGGGTTTAGGGCTAGGGCTTGGGGCTGAGAAATTAGGCTCTAGGGTTCAGTGTTTTGATGGGGTTGATGTTGTCTAGGTGTCCCAGTAACCTGAGAATCATGCTGCACTCTTTTGTTGAACGGGCCCAAAGCCCAAAACCCAAAACCCAAACCCCAAGCCCTACAAATGAAAACCAAACCCTATACCCGAAACCCTAAACCCGAAACCCTAAACCCTATAAACCCTCAACCCTAAACCCTAAATCCCGCGAGCCTGCAGGTCCAGTTTCGCAAACGCTCGTCCGCGCCGCAGTAGGAGGCCTGTCTCTGATGGATCTGCGGTGGGAGTGGAGGGGTTTAGGGTTTAGGGTTTAGGGTTTAGGGTTTAGGGTTTAGGGTTTAGGGTTTAGGGTTTAGGGTTTAGGGTTTAGGGTTTAGGGTTTAGGGTTTAGGGTTTAGGGTTTAGGGTTTAGCCCGAGGAGCCGTACAGCCTCAATCCCACTTGAAGGTTCATGGGTACTTGTAACTATAGGGTCATAAGTACCCTAAAAAGGGTATATAACCATACCTTACCCATGCTCCTAACCCCCTATAGCTACGTACCCATGGACCTCCAAGTAACCCAGGGTAAAGTCTCGGGGCTATTGCAAGGTCATTTCAGGGTCCCCAGACCAGGGCCCCGCGTCCTCAAAAACGGAGACTTGAGGTGAGTTTAGGGTTTAGGGTTTAGATTTGCAGTTATGCAATCTGTGGTTTAGGACCTCAGGCTTTAGGCATGGGATTTCCGGTCCAACCCCCAAGTGGGTTGTTTTTAGGGTTTGCTAACCCTAAACCCCAAGCCCTAAGCCCTAAGCCCTAAACCCTAAGCCCTAAGCCCTAAACCCTAAACCCTAAACCCTAAGCCCTTGCTCCCCAAGAAGAGGCGTTGGACCGCCAAAGGACCTGTGTCAGCGCCGAGAAGACTCGACCGAGCTTCTCCTGAACTCCAAGGGACGAAAGGAGGGACCCTTTAGAAGGGGCGTTTGGGGTTTCGGGTTTGGGGTTTTAGGGTTGCGGGTTTTAGGGTTTTAGGGTTTTCGGGTTTTAGGGTTTTAGGGTTTAGTTGTTTGGGGGTTATCTAGGGGCTACTTAGGTATATAGGGACTGTAGACGGTATATATGTATATATATATGTACATATACATATACATATATATAGGGGTTTAGGGGAAAAAGACTAAGGTCCCCTTTCTAGGGGTCCCTCCTTATACCCCTTCATGACCGCAAGCGACTGAGAGCTCCTGGCCCGATGCGTCCCGGCGAGAAACCGAGAAACTGCTTCAGAGCGGGGGGGGGGGGGGCATCTCCAGCATGGCCCCCTAAACCCTAAACCCTAAACCCTAAACCCTCAACCCTAAACCCTAAGCCCTAAGCCCTAGTGTTAAATACCCGTGAACCTTCAAATAGGTTTTCTGTGCACTCCTACCTTTCTCCCACCATGCAAGCCCTGAATGCTCACAGACAGGCAAGCATAAGGTTGACAGGGCTGGGATTTGGAGTTTAGGGTTTAGTGTTTAGGGTGTAGGGTTCATAAGGGTTAAGGGTTTTAAGGGTTTAGGGTTTAGGGCTTAGGGAGGTTCAGGGTTCAAGATTTCGGCTTCGGGATGCTCCTCATAAGGCCACACAGGCGTCGCTGCAGCAGTGAGCCAGCATAAGGGCAGCACCAGCAAGAAGACCATGGCGGGAAGAGGTCTCAATCAGGTACCTTGTATCCCCTATCTTCGGGGCTGAATACCCTAGCCAAAAAGAGGTTAAGCGTCTATGTATGGTAGGATATATACTAGGAATCTATCTAATTAAGAAGGTTAAAGGTTGCCCACCCAGTCCCTAAGCCATATATACCCATCAAGGGCTTTTATAGGGTACCTAATTCCCTGATCCCCTGCTAAGAACCAGTAAGGGCAGTTGATGTGTGAATTTGGGGCCAACTATGCAAGTGCCGCTGTCAGGCTTTAACGCATCCGAGGACACTTCACCCAACCTAGCGAGAAACAGCAAGTGGACTTCCTTTCGTGAAAGATAATATCGCCAAGCCCAGTTTAGGGTTTAGGGCTAAGGGTTTAGAGTTTCGGGAGCCATAATTCATACCCACACTGTCTCCTTATCACCCTGACACAAGTATAGCATTAAATGCCCCAAACACGCATTGAAAGTCCTAAACTGCTATGTTAAGCAGGACCCACGGCTCAGCGAAATCCCACGCATCCTCAGGCCCCTAGCTCCATTAGAATGGGCATTTAGGGTTTAGGGTTTAGGGTTTAGGGTTTAGGGTTTAGGGTTTGGGGTTTGGGGTTTAGGGTTTAGGGTGTTTGCATTCTACTACAGCTTAATGTTGACTTCGCATTAATAAACCCCCCCCCCCCCCCTTGATTGATCAATCTCTCCGGCCAGGGCCTCCTCAATTGTATTCGCCTAAATCCTGGTAGGGCGTACTATTAGTTTTAGTATTAGGTAGTAGCACCACGCCCGTAAAAACCGGATTTCCCGGGTCGGATTTTACAATTGTGGCGGGTTACAATATTGTGTTCCGGCAGCGGGATTTTACAATTGCGGCGGGAATCACTAATGTGAAGTCAACATTATACCGGAATTACAATGGCCTAAACCATAAAAGGGAAAGACTTCTAGGCTACTCCATTACTTCATTGAGCTCGCGGCGTTTCAGAGGACAGCGCCCGCAGTCTCCCAAAGCAAGGGCGTTGGGCCTGGATGGTGGAACTGAGCTGTTTAGGGTTTAGGGTTTAGGGTTCAGGGTTCAGGGTCTAGGGTCTCGGGTTTAGGGTATAGGGTTTACGGCGCATTGCAAGGATTCTCAGAAGCTTCTCGAAGATTACAGTCTAGGGGGTGTACCTTCTGAAAAGGGTCAATTTGGGAGAATCTTCACGGGCAACCTTTGGGGGTACAACTGAGGGGTGCGACTTGTTATCCCTTGATACAGGAATTCAACTCTGGGCTTCGGCTCTCCCACGTACTCTTAGGGTTTAGGGTTTAGGGCTTAGGGCTTAGGGCTTAGGGTTTAGGGCTTGGGGTTTAGGGTTTAGGGCTTGGGGTTTAGGGTTTAGGGTTTAGGGCTTGGGGTTTAGGGTTTAGGGTTCTTGCATAGGAAGCGTTGGCCAATCTATTAGCTTACTTCCTTGGTAGCCCAGTAACCACATTCCGGTAAGGGTGCCTTTTGGGGAACCTTGAAGCAACAAAACAAGGGGGGAACAAAAAAGCGACTACCAAGTTTCTCGGCAACCTACAACGTCCTGTGTGACTACAGAGCCTGGGGCGAGCCTATGCTTGACAGGGCTGGGAGTTGGAGTTTAGGGTTCAGGGTTCAGGGTTTATGGTTTAGGGTTTGGGGTTTTAGGGGTTTAGGGTTTTGATAGTTTAGGGTTTTAGGGTTTTGATAGTTTAGGGTTTAGGGTTTAGGGTTTAAGATTTAGGGTTTAAGATTTAGGGTTTAGGGTTAAGGGTTCACCTTCATGCCTCCGGAGCCTCCCCCGGACAGACTATCCCTCCCCGCCCCTGTCTCTGAGACACGCACCATAGCCACAACCTGCACAGACGCTTTAGGGTTTAGGGTTTCGGGTTTCGGGTTTAGGGTTTCGGGCTTAGGGTTTGGTGTCTCTTCCCGCAAGACCCCTTTGGAATCTTCAAAATCTAGGGCCCCCAGGCTCTTGGTAGGGGATGAGGGAATTAGGGCCCTGTACATAATCCCTTAATAAAGGGTACCCTCATTCCCTACTAAGTACCAGGGAGTTTTTGGGCCCAACGCCTCTGAAACCTTCAAACCCTATAACAAGTGCCTTCAGCCCCCCCAAACTCTAAAGCCGCGTAACACCTGCAGAGGGCATACGATGATATAGTATTACTGGCATATTGGTCCCCAACACCCCTTACATCTTCAAACCCTCAATACCCACGCCCCCAAAACTCTAAAGCCTAGAGCCCCTAAATCCCTATATTCCTAAATCCCACACCCGTAACCCCCGAACCCCCCAAACCCCAAACCCAAAACTCCAACCCCAAACTCCAACACCCCGTGGCTTGGGCCCGTTGAGAGCATCTTCTGTCGGATCGCAGAGCTCGGGTTCAAGGCTTTGGGGATTTTCGGATTATTGAGGGTTAGGGTTGCAGCTTCTTAGGGTTTTAAGGATTTTGAGCTTTGGGGTTCTGGCGTACTTATAAGTAAGGTTACAAGTGGGATAGCTATGGTTATGACCTTGCTTAGGACTGATAGCCAGACTGATAAGTACCCCTGAACCCTCAAGCATAGCTAACCCACCCTAAACCCTAAACCCTAAACCTTAAACCCTAAACCCTAAACCCTAAACCCATGTACCAGGGAAACTCTGCTGAGGATCGCCTGAAGGAGGGCGTTTCGGACCGCCAGCGGTGTGCCCTCAGACAAGGAGAGATTGGGTTGTAGGGCTACAGGGTTAAAGGTTAGGCTTTAGAATCCTAAGCCCTAAGCCCTAAGCCCTAAGCCCTAAACCCTAAACCCTGAACCCTAAACCCTAAACCCTAAACCCTGCGCCGCTCCTTTCTGCGTAAACAGCGGTGGCCCGACGTGATAGGTCACGCTCGCGCCTAGGAGCCCTAAACCTTCATAACCCTAAACCCTAAACCCTAAACCGCAGTGCTGAAATAACGGAGAACATTGCTTCTCGAGTTCGAGGTTAAAGCTCTAGGTCTGAGCGTGGGCATAACGCATCTACAACTAACCCTAGACCTAACCCCCCAAAACCAAGACTCTCTCATCCATCCCAACAGCTTCGCATGCTCTAAACCCTAAACCCTACAGCTAATTTCACCCTACACCCTAAACCGTAAACCCTAAACCACTAGCCCTAAGTCGTGAGTAACCATAAACCCACAGGAGCATCGCAAGAAAAGACCCGTCCGAGAGCCACGGCTTGCAGAGCCATTTCATATGGGAGGCTCCCTACATTCTGCTCCCTTGGGTTTAGGGTATATACCCTTCGCAAGTACGACACTCCGTACTACGATGCCCTAAACCTTAAGCCCAAAACCCTAAACCCTAAACCCTAAACCCAAAACCCTAGACCCTAGACCCGAACCCCTAACCCTAAAACCTAAACCGCCCATCTGAAACGCACCTCAGAGCCTGAGGGCTCGACATAGTTCGCCACGTCCTGCATCGTGGAGAGGCAGGTTCGGCTTATGGGGTTCAGGGTTTAGGGTTTAGGGTTTAGGGTTTAGGGTTTAGGGTTTAGGGTCTGTTGTGGCTAGGGCTTATAGGGTGTATATAAACTCGTGGCAGAGATGCCTAAGCTTCTGCTTGAGGGCCTGGGCCGCACTGGGCTGTGGTGCTCGTGTGCATGTCTTGGGGTTTTGGATTCGATCGGCCTGCTTCTGCCATAGTCTTGAACCTTTTAGGGTTTAGGGTTTAGGGTTTAGGGTTCAGGGTTCAGGGTTCAGGGTTCAGGGTTTCGCGGCCAAAAATGATTGTCCCGGACCCCGTAGCATAAGGGGCTCCAACGAAAACACAATTAATCAGGGAATTCACCTTGCATTGCAAAAGGGCTCCTAACTTGATATAGGGTTTAGGGTTTAGGGTTTAGGGCTTGAAGTCTCTGCATCTAGAGGAAGTAGGTGCGCCGCGCATACCCGTACGTGGTGTTCTATACGCATGGGCGCTTCGAAATTGGAAGAACAGTGTGGGAAACGCTGTTTGTCTTACAAGGTTCCGGTGCGGTCGCAGCTGGTGCATGTGTAGAAGTGGTGATACAATGATACTTTGCGGTTACGGTTTAGGGTTTAGGGTTTAGGGTTTATGGTTTAGGGTTTAGGGTTTCGGGTTTCGGGTTTCGGGTTTAGGGTTTACGGTGTAGGGTTAAGGGGAAACACGCAAAATTGCGTTCTCGCCTTGGGCGTTTGACTTTCAGGAGATGCGGAACGCCACGAACTACTTTCAATTTGGAGGAGGTATCTTTTTCAGACTCGTCTCCTAAACCTAGGAGTAGCCTAGGCAAAAAAAAGGGTGCCCTTTTTGGTTCCAGGGGGATTATAAGGGAACCCCAACCCTAAAAAAAGGAAATAAAGGCCTACTCCGGGTCCCAGTTACCCTAAACCCTAAACCCTAAACCCCCCTAGGTTCTCCCCCGCCCCCTTAAGTAAGGCGGATACTGAAGCCTGGTTAAGGTTATTTAAGCGGTGAACCTTGAGGGGGGGGGGGGGTTGTATTGAGGGGGGTAGTAGGGAAACCCATGAACTCCGGCCGCAACCAGCTGGCTCTGGGGCTGCCGTCGAGCCACGTTTTCAGCGAGAGCCACGCTGGGTCTCAGGGTGGTGCATCCGAAATAGGGGGCTTCCACAAATTCGGCTTTCCCCACCCCACATCAGTAGAATTTCCACAGTGCGAGAAGACCATAAGAAGAGACACCTCAACCCTATTCTGAGCCCAAACCCTACCGAAGCCCTAAGCCCTAAGCCCTAAGCCCTAAATCCTAAGCCCTAAGCCCTAAGCCCTAAGCCCTAAACCCTAAACCCTAAACCTAAACCCTAAACCCCACTACGCCCTAAAGCTCCTGCGCGGGCACAGTCACGCCACCCGCGGATCCCATGCTCCTTCCGCGGCCTGGGCTCTCAAGCTTAGGAAGTTAGGGTTTAGGGTTAGGGTTTGGGGTTTGGGGTTTAGGGTTTAGGGTTTGGGGTTTGGGGTTTAGAGTTCTGGGCTCAGGGTTTGATCAGGTTGTCATCTACACCCCTAACACCCCTAAAGACCCTGAGAAGCCTAAATACCCTAACCCCTAAACACATAAGCACCTTAAACCCCTAAACCCTGAACCCTAAACCCTAAACCCGCTTCGAGGCTGGCTTTCGAGCCCAGCACTCGGAGCACTTGCACTCCAGGTTGCAAGGAGGGCACCCTCAACCCTAAACCCTAAACAGCCCAACGCCCTAAGCCCTAAACCCTAAACCCCATAAGTGAAATATGTTCTTAATGTTGTGGGATTCTTTGGGCGGGTGGGGATTTTCCTTGGAGTAATTGCTTGACTACTGAATGCTTGGACATGAGATGCTGAACCCTAAAGCCCTAAACCCTAAACCATAAACCCTAACCCTAAACCCTAAACCCTGACTACAGCAAAAACATCAACAACACAACGCCCTAAACCCTTAATCCACAAGCTGAGGGCCCAGGCATCGCAGGAACCTGCGGGCAAGCCGCAGACCATGCTTGGTTTAAGGTTTAGGGTTTAGGGTTTAAGTTTTCGGGTTTAAGGTTTAGGGTTTAAGGTTCAGGGTTTAAGGTTTAGGGTTTAGGGTTTAAGGTTTAGGGTTTAAGGTTTAGGGTTTAGGCTTTAGGGTTTAGGCTTTAGGGTTGCCGGCTTCGGGAGTTGATTTAGGCTTTAGTGTTGAGGGTTTGGGGTTTAGGGTTTAGGTTTTAGGGGTTTAGGGGTTTAGGGTTTAGGGTTTAGGGTGTGTGTGTGTAGACTCATCCGTGCTGAAAGCGCAGGGATTCGATGCACCCCGGGGCAAGGGTGCCAGGCGGTTGCAGCATGCTAGCGGTAGCATGGCAAACTTGAAAAAACAAGCAGTATCCCCAAGCATCCTGCATGCTCTGCCCAGGAGCCAAATGGAGGGCTGAGGGTGAGCACTTGCAAGGCTTTACTGCTTGTTGCTCACTTTCCATTCCAAAAGCAGGCGCTCTCCTTGTCAAGCTCTGCTGCCCAAGCTACTAGGGAGGCAAATGCCCTCTGATGCGGCCTGCAACCGAGGAGATGCCGACAGACGTCTGCCGGCGCAAAGACCTCACTGAAAGGTAGTTGGCTCCAAATGTGCTGTCGCCTCTCCTCCCAGTGATCGCAAATAGAAAGTACATGTACTCTGGCTGCCTTCGTTCTGCGATTGCAGAAGATGCAGTGCTGAATCTGTGCCCTGCTGCGACGCCCGTTGAGAGAGCTGAAGCAAAGGGCCCCGGCTCTGAGTTTGCCAAAGAGAAAACATGGACCATGGAAGCTTATGCAAAGCTTCATCGTGGAGAAGGTCGCTATGCACTGATTGGAAGGTAGTATAGGAAGGGGGCTGTCTCGATTGTTGTGCCTCCGAGAACCACGTCGCGAAATGCTTTTCCTCAAGATGTTGCCGTACATAGGAGCGATACTGCACAGCAGGGTCCTCTAGCTCGACCCAATCCACAATATCCCACGACCTAATCAGCTTCAGACTCTTATAAGCCCATGACTGTGTGACAGCATGGCTCGCCAAGAATCTGCTCTTATATAGGTCCTGGTTCGGCAGCTGCCACAGACGGTACCTTCTCATAGCCACCTCTGTGACCACTTCCAGGTGCAAAGGTAGCTTCCAGCCAAGTTCTGCTGCTGCCACTGCAACATTACGCCAGTTCTCAAGCGAAAACATTTGACGAGCCCAGCAGTCTTGGGTACCAGACAAAAACTCCACCAAATTACCTTCTAAGCCGAACATGCAAGATCCCTGAAGAAGCACGGCTAAAACCTTACTGCGGAAAACCTTCATTGCCAGATCCAGGGGGAGAGCTCGACTTCTCACGAGAGCACAGAGCGTGCTCCACATGGTACTGGCAAGTGCTGCTTTCTGTGTCATGGCCTCCTGGAAAGAAAGAGATGCCGTCCAGATAATACCTAACCACCTATGTTTAGACTGAAAAGACAAGGGACGATGAATACCTTGGTGCGGCAATGTCAGTAAGGACCGGGCCTGCTCCTGATGCTGCAGTGCATCTACAGTGTTCGAGTGGCAAAACATGGCCACTGTTTTGGATTCCCCAATATGGAAAGAGGCGCCATGTCTCCAGGCCCAGTTAGCCAAGATGTGGAGGCTTCTCTGCGCTTCTCCTTTGCAGCACCCGAGAATGACGGGGTCGTCTGCGTGAAGAATAGCAACGAGCCGCGACGGAGCCAAGTCACTCATGGCCTTTAACGCTGAAGCTTCCAAGACTGGATTTGCAACCAAGGCTTCTACCGGAGGTAGTAAGCCTCCCTGAAGAATGATCTGTTTTAAAAAATCGACCACATGGGGGCAAGGGGTGCCAAGACCGCGCCATTTCATGTCGGACCAGACACCAGGCACCTTGATGTCTAACCCAACGCCGCATTCCTTGGCAAGAAGCTCCCTGACCAGGGAGTCAAGGAGACAAGGGTAGGCAAAAGGACCCATCATACCGCCTTCTGGGATGCCGCTTGTTACTACTTCCTGCGTTAAGCCGCTGTACCAGATGAGAACCGAATCTTCTTGCAGGAAGGAGTAGCAAAGGAGCAGACTGTCGCCTTTCAGCCCCGGGCCATCTGCAAGGCTTAGTAACAAATCTTGCCTTATTACACTAGGAAAAGCCTTCTCAAAGTCACCCATGACGATCCAAAGAGGCCTTCTCTGCTCAAAAGCTTCTGCACAGGTTTCGTGCAGGAGTAACCAGGCGTCCTCAATTCCTCGTACGAAGCCACTTTGACACGGCAGAACGTGATCTCGCACATTGCAAGACCATCTTTTAGTAAGCAGCGCTTCTTGTATCAGTCCCATCTGGGCCTTGATGAAAATCACCCGGAAATTAAGCACATCAGCACGATTCCCTTTTTTATGGATAGGACTCAGTGAAGCAGCCCGCCACAAAGTGGGCCTGTGTTTTAGCGCCGAAGGTCCTGCCCATCGCTGCAAAGCCCAAACTACATCATTCCACGTCTCATCATTGCAGCTGAAGATCGCCCTCGGAAGGAGGTCTGGTGGCATGGCACGGGAGGTAGACCAATCCGCGATGACGTCTAGAACCTCCTGTTGCAGAAAAGGCTGGTTGAGGCTGTGCTTCTCCGATTGACGAGGGGCGCGAGCTTGGTCCAACAGAACCCGTAGCCGATCTTGCACCAGTTGCTGGTAGCGGGCATCAACATGTACGTGGGGTGTGCACTGCTTCCGTAAGGCATTGCGCCATGCAAGGTTGGTTTCTTCCTCGGACAAGAGCCGAGGACCTTGAAGCATGCAGCTCACAGGTGGTGCAGCATGGGGTCGTAGCAATCTGAATGTCCTTTGCAGTAGGGCCGAACTATCATTGATAAGGCTTAACTCATGCCCTAAGTCAGCAGCGTCCTCTGGGCAGTCAGATGTTAGTTTAGGGTTGAGGGCGTGACCGGGATGGACTACACCAAGTTCAAAGGGCAGGGTTTGCACCACTCAACATCCGAGCAGTGAACTCTCATCCTGAAAGCGAGGCGCCGAAGCACCCTAAACCCAAAACCCCAAAACCCCAAAACCCCAAACCCTAAACCCTAAACCCTAAAACCCTAAGCCCTAAACCCTAAACCATAAACCCCAAACTTTGGGTTGTTGCCCTTATACTAACAGTCTTTCATGGGGATTCTAATAAGGGGTGCTAAGACCTACGCCCTCTCCGATAATGCGGATGCTAGAGGGGAATTCATCAGTGTCATTAGAAAGGGCCTTTTTTTTTTGGGGGGGGGGGGCATCATAGTATAGGTGTATAGGGACCTAAGGGTACCAACATCGACCCCTGTGTTAAGCCCGGAACCATAGACTTCCTATTAGCCCCAATCCCGAAACGCTAAACTGGCCCTAAACCCTGCAAAGCCCTAAACCCTATGGGTTTAGGGTTTGAGGGTTTAGGGTTTAGGGCACCCTAAACCCTGAAAAACCCTAAACCCTATGGGTTTAGGGTTTGAGGGTTTTAGGGTGTAGGGTTTAGGGCACCCTAACGCTGAAAGCTTCCTCACACAGGGGTGCATGCCTCGCCCGCCGCGACTGCAGCGGCCGAAGCTGTGACGAGCCTGCATCTGACCGGCTTCATTCTGACGGGGGGGTCGGGTTTAGGGTTTAGGGTTCAGGGTTTTGGGATTTAGGGTTTAGGGTTTTGGGTTTTAGGGTTTTGGGTTTTAGGGTTTTAGGGTTTGGAGGGGGCTTTTGGTCACCAGAAAGTTCTGAACCGGCTACTGCTCAGCACCTCAGGCTCGTGCTTCCTTGGCAGGGGTGCCGGTGCAACAGGCAGGCCATGAAATTTCAGCCCTACATGGGTAGCTCTCTAAAACCCTAAACCCATAAACCCTAAACCCTAAACACTTTTTTGGGGGGTCCTGTGATAAGGGTGCAGTACTACAGGTGGGGCCCCCTTACTATACTAACTGTAGTTAAGGGACTTATAACCTAACTTAGGGTCCTTATAACCCAATTTAGGGCCCTTATAACTCTACTTATAACTAGGGGGCCCCACCCTGTACAATTCGAACCAAAAAAATCCTTCCGACTTCGAGCTTTCGGCTTCGAATGGGGTACCTGAGGGTTTAGGGTCTAGGGGGTTGGGGTTTCTAGGGTTTAGGGTTTTTAGGGTTTAGGGCTCTTTTAGGGTTTATAGGGTTTAGGGTTTAGGCTTTAGGGTTTGGGGTTTGGGGTTTGGGGTTTAGGGTTTAGGGTTTAGGGTTTAGGGTTTAGGGTTTAGGGTTTAGGGTTTAGGGACCCCCTATTTATGTGACCAAACGGCAGGATCCCTTACAGTAAACAGGGAGAGGGGGACCATGGTTTCGGGATGATTTTAGCCGGGATTCCCTTTAGTATACCCTTTGGGGTATGGAGATAGGGATGTGCCAACTTTGTGGAGTTTACTGTGCTCCAAGGACAGCACAAATTCGGTACCCATCCCCCCAAAAAAAGAGGTCACAGCCCCATTCCCCCCCCCCCCCCACCCACCCATAAAGGTGTCTCCGACCCCAAAAACCCACCCAACAAGCAAAAGCCCCAAGCCCCAAACCCGAAACCCTAAAAATGAAACCCTAAACCCCTAAAACCCTAAAACCCCCAAACCCAAAACCCAAAAACCCTAAAACCCTACAACCCTAAACCCTCCAGGTCTGCAAACCTGCATCTCTGGATTGGCCGGAGTCCAAGTCAGGAAGCGGCAAGTAGATCTGCAAGAGGTGGCTGATCAGGGCATCAGGATACCTAGAGTTTAGGGGTTTAGGGTTTAGGGTTTCGGGTTTAAGGATAGCCCTGAGCCCTGCACCCTTCAACCCTTGAACTTGGGATGTTCCCCCTTAGACTTACGGCCCTTAGTAGGGACTATACTGGGGGCTACTACACTAAAAACCCTTTGAAGCTTTGGGATGTACAGGGTTTTTGGGTGTTTGGATACCTCAGAGTTTAGGGTTTAGGGTTTGGGGGGTTTAGGGTTTAGCCCATGCTCGCATAGTCCTTGTGGTTTTCTCATGGTTCAGGGTGAGGGCCACCCCCCCCCCCAAAAAAAAAAAAACAAACGGAACAATAAAAGCAAATAAAGGGGCCTATAGCTGAGATGAGCCGCCGAAGTGCTTGGGGAGCGCGTGGCGTCCGAGGACCAAGGACCAAGGCCATTTACTGCTGGGCTTGCTGTGGTATGCAGGTCTGAAGACGCGGTTTCCACTTTAGGAGCAGTTATTCTCAACCTCAAGCCCTATAAACACTTCGCTAAACAAAAACCTGCAAATGGGTGGAGGATGACATTAAAATGTTTTTTGTTTCTCTCGGCAGAGGGGGGGGCGAGTTGCTTACATGCTACAAGCGCCGCAGGAGTTAGCTCGAACCTTCGTTCTCGCATTCATAGAACCAAACCTGAGTGGTTCTTGGTAGAGTTTTGGCTTTTTCTGGGACATTAGATGCCCCATGGAAGAGCACGTAAAGAGGCATGTATAGGGGGATCGAAAGTACGTAGCCCTCTGCTCAAAAAGCTGATAAGAAACAAAGCCGGCAAGAATAAGCCGCGGGCTTTCCTCCGCACCTGATTCCTAGCTAGGCTGCCGAGTAACCTAGGCACCCTTTTTTGCTTAAAGGGGTTTATAAGGGAACCTAAAACCCCCAAAAAGTGAATAAGGGTACTACTGGGCATCCTAGCTAGGGTCCTAGACCCAGGAACCAGAAACCTCAGGGGATGGACCGGTGGGTCAAAAGGTTCAGGCTGGTGGTGTGCTTAGCAATGCGCACGGATATGCGCGTCCGCAAGATGTACTCCGCATGTCGCACAAGCCTTATAGTGGTCACTGTGTACAAAAGTGCACTTCCCAGAAAAGGCGGTCCCTTGGGGAGTTCCAAAAACAAGCATCACAGGTACCTTAGGAAAACATGGGTCAGGGGCACCCCAGTACCTTCACCATGAGTCTTCCGAAACTTCAACTCGAAAAGATGAAAGCTAAGGTTAGCTTAAGGGACGCTGCTCAGCATCTTCATCATCTAGGGGCCCGGTAGATTCGAGGGGTTAGGGTTTGGGGGTTGAACTGGAACACGTGCTAGGATGACGCCGGCTGTGGAGCTGTTCAACGGATCTGAGTGTTCGAAGTCGATCGAGACTCCGAGATGTCGTCCGACCAGACATCAAAGTCAGCTGCTTTACTTGTGGCGTTCACGGCACAGCGGGCATCATGCAGCGCAGTGTGGCTGAGGGCGGGAGCTACAGGGCATCCTGCCCTACACCCTAAACCCTAAACCCTAAACCCTAAACCCTAAACCCTAAACCCTGCCGGGACCAGGCTGGTGGGGAGGCCCTTCCTTCGCTCCTTAAGAACACGGGCACGGCACATGTTGAAGAGTGACAGCCGGCAAGTGGAGGAGAGCAGCTGTAATCCCCCCCCCCCTCCCTCAACTTGTGAAGAATGCATTAGGCTGTATTTTAGGGTTTAGGGTTTAGGGCTAGGGTTTAGGGTTTCGGGTTTAGGGCTAGGGTTTAGGGCTTTGGGGTTTAAGAAGGCTCCACCTCGAACTGCATCCAGGCGTAGGCGTGGAAGTTGGCCCGGGCCACCCCCAGCCGACAGTCGACCTCGGAATTCTCTCAGGTGCTGAGAAAACTCCTGGGTTTAGGGTTTGGGGTTTTAGGGTTTTTAGTGCTTTTAGGGTTTTTAGGGGTTTTAGGGCTTTTAGGGTTTTTAGGGTTTTAGGGTTTTTAGGGTTTTTAGGGTTTAGGGCCTTAGGAAACCTATAAAGCCTATAAAGCCCATAAACCCCAAAAACGCCCATAACAAACCCCCATTTTACAATCCGATAAACGCTAGTAGCTCTTTAAAACCCTTCTTACTGGAGGGTAGTTTCATGCTCGCCCCCTTCAAAGGAGGTTAGGGACCATACATTAGGGCCCCATGAAACTGCGCTCAGAAGCCTGGGGCCTTAGAAACCCCAGAAAGCCTGGAAAGCCTAGGAACCCTGTGAACCCTATAAAGCCTAGAAACCCTATAGATCCTACTGTAGAAACCCTACAAACCCTGCAAACCCTCTGAACTCTATACAGTAAAGCCTACAAACCCTGTTAAAACTAAAACAGGCATGGGGGGTCTAGGGCTTGGGGTCTAAAACCCGAAACCCGAAACCCGAAGCCCGAAACGCTGAGCACTTCCCCTTGGTAGCCCAGCAGCCATATTATGATAAGGGCACCTGTTTTTGGGGTCTTTTTTGCTTGAAGGGGTTATAAGGGAGCCTAAACCCTCAAAAAAGGGGAATACGGGTACTACTGAGAATGCTAGTTTCAGATTTTTCTTGAGGTTTCGGGTTTGAGGTTTCGGGTTTCGGGATTTTAGCCCCAAGAACCAGCAAGGTCGTGCTCCAACAACTTCTCCAAGCAATCGTCGCATCCAACGTTTCCCTCTCAGAGCCACTCACTGAGGGTTTAGGGTTTAGGCTATAGCCCCAAACGCCTAACCTGGAATCCTGGAGGCTGAACCCTACACCCTACACCCCAAATTTAGTGTTTAGGGTTTAGGGTTTGGGGTCACTTTGACCGTCAAGTGGCTCGAGAATCGTGAAGTTCACGTCGCAGAGTCGCACGGCCGGGAATGGACCAGGTGGCCTCTTTCCCCTTATTTGGTGTGTAGGGTCTAGGGTTTGGGGTTTAGGGATTCGGTTTTGGGTAGGTTCCTTGCTGTTCGCCCTAAACTCTATAAGCCCAACACTCTCCCCAAGAGCCGGCTAAATGTCAAAGGGGAGAATAGGGTAGAGGCCTTAGGGCCTAGGGAGTTTTAGCGTTCAGGCGTAGGGAACTTCTATAGGGATTCGGGCTGCTCTCATGCCACCTTCACATTAAATAAGACGCTTCCTGTAAGCCCCTAAACCCTAAACCCTAAACCCTAAACCCTAACCCCTAAACCCTAAACCCTGAAAGAGGGATGGGGACCAGGCACGCGACTGGGCATCCCAAACGGCATGACGTGATCCACCAAGGTGAAAGCCACAGCCACGGCTGCGTGAACGGGTGTATGTATAGAAATCATAAATACATCTAGGGTTTAGGGTTTAGGGTTTAGGGTTTGGGGTTTAGGGTTTAGGGTTTAGGGTTTAGGGTTTAGGGTTGAGGGTTGAGGGTTGAGGTTGAGGGTTGAGGGTACATATATTCAGAGAGGGGGGGGGGATCTGTGGTGCCTCTTTCCCTCTACTAAGAACCAGCCGGTCAAGGAAGACCTCTTAGCAGCCCTGCCCTCCTAGCACTGAAGGCGCCAAGCAAGGCGGTTCAAAGTTGCGATTGCCGCCTTCTTGGGTTTAGGGTTTAGGGTTTAGGGTTTAGGGTTTAGGGTTTAGGGTTTAGGGTTTTGGGTTTAGGGTTTAGGGTTTAGGGTTTAGGGTCACTACCTGGTAGCCCAGCACCCACTCAAAAATGAGGGTGCTTTAAAACTTTATGCCGGAACCCAGAAAACCAAAAAAGGGCAAAGGGCACCAATGATGCTACTATTCTTACTACTCCATCACTACTCTCGTATTCATTTCTGCTTGTGCTGGGTTTTAGGGTTAGGGGTCAGGGATTTTGAGGTTTGCCTTGCGGGGGTAAAGATCCAAACTCCACCCCCCCCCCGCCCTCCCCCCAAAGCCCTAAACCCTGAACGGCTAAACCCCTAAACCCGAAAACCCGCACACCCCAAACCCCCTACCCTAAACCCATAAACCCATATACCCCTACACCCCCTACACCTCCCAAAACCCCTACACCCTCCTCAACCCCTAAACACCCAAACCCCTAAACGCACCTCAACCCCCTAGACCCACTCCAAAGTTTCGAGGGTCCAAGACAGGTCTCAGCTTTCCCCCCCCTAAACCCCAAACCCTAGACCCTGAACCCTGAACCCTAAACCCTAAACCCCACACCCTAAACCCTAAACCCTAAACCCTAAACCCTAAACCCCACACCCTAAACCCTAAACCCTAAACCCTAAACCCCCATTGATCAGTCGCAAACCCCCCCACCTTCGTAGCCCAGCAGCCCAGGGCTCCCAACTCCGCACCTCATGGAGTTGAGGGTTTCGAGGGTTCAGAGGGTTTCGGGGGTTCAGGGGGTTCAGAGGGTTCAGAGGGTTCAGAGGGTTCCGAGGGTTCAGAGGGCTCAGAGGGTTCAGAGGGTTCAGAGGGTTCAGGGGGTTCAGAGGGTTCAGAGGGTTTCAGAGGGTTCAGAGGGTTTAGGCTTTAGGGTTTCGGGGTTCAGGGGGTTTTAAGGGGAGTTTAGGGGAGTTTAGGGGAGTTTAGGGGAGTTTAGGGGAGTTTAGGGGCCTTTAGGGGGTTTAGGGAGTTTAGTTGAGGGTCTGAGGGGGGTTAAGGGAGTTTAAGGGGGTTGAGGGCTTACGAGGTGTAGGGGAGTGTAGGGGAGTTCAGGGGAGTGTAGGGAGTTTAGGGTTTCGAGGGTTAAGGGAGGTTGGGGAGTTTAGGGGGGGTTCGGAGGGGTTTAGAGTCAGGCCGTCGAGAGCCGTTTAGGTTTCGGGCCGGACAGAGATTACGGGCTTTGTAAGGCATTTTTCGGACTTATGGGCTTTAGAATTTAGAATTTAGCTGCAGTAGGGGCTCCCATCCCAACAATTCCTCAACAGCCTTGGGTTCAAGGGCTTAGGGTTTAGGGTTTAGGGAAACCCAAAACCCAAAACCCTTGAAGGTGCATGGGTGTTTGGGAGTAGGGTTGAACGTGCTCTAAACAAGGTTAAACCATGGATACCCTACTTATGAACCTACTTAAAGTACCCAGGAGCTTGCAAGTAGAATCCAACTTTATGGGCTAGCTCCAAGAAACACAAGAGACACACACACAACCTCTCGTTTAAACCCTAAACCCTAAACCCTAAACCCTAAACCCTAAACCCTAAACCCTAAACCCTAAACCCTAAACCCTGCTTGTTGTAGGGCTTGGTTCGCTTCAGGAGTCCCAACGCAGGAAGCAGAAAACCGGCAGCTATCTTTGAGGAAGCCAAACCCTAAACCCTTTATGAGATAAGGGAACCTTTTGGATGCCCCACGAAGGTACAGGTAACGTGTCCATGCATCACGAAGTTCCTTACAACCCTAAACCCTAAACCCTAAACCCTAAACCCTAAACCCTAAACCCTAAACCCTAAACCCTGAACCCTAAACCGGCTTCACAGTACCCGAGGCCGCGGCGTGACGTGATGCTGGGCACTCCCCGGTGATTCCGACTCCTCCGTGCAGGAGGCACTCAGCCGAATTACCGGACTTCTGCCGTGCTTCTCACAGAGTATATATGTATCTGTGTATATATATATATATATATACGATGTATATATGTATGCGTCTATAAATAGGAAATATGTATATATATATATATGGGTTAAGGGTTTAGGGCTTAGGTTTTAGGGTGCACACGGTTTCGGGTGCCCCAATATTCGGCAAAGCCAGGTGTGGGGAAGGTGGGGGCTCCTAGAGATTGACCCTAAACCCTAAACCCTAAACCCTCAACCCTAAACCCTAAACCCTAAACCGAGGCACCACCAAGCATCGCTCTGTACCAAAACTATGGCCCCTTTCTGGGTCCCCCATTTTTTTGTAGGGCTAGGGACCCTCAACCCTAAACCCTAAACCCTCCTAAACCTAAACCCTAAACCCTAAACCCTAAACCCTAAACCCTCTTCGACGGAACCCGAATCCAGAAGAGACCCCCCACCCTAACACCCACGACGCCTCAACGAAGGCCCGTTTTTCCACCAAAGAAGCCTGGACTTGCGAGGGGTGCGGAGTTTGGGGTTTAGGGTTTAGGGTCTTTTGTTTAGGGTTTAGGGTTTAGGGTTTAGGGTTTAGGGTTTAGGATTTAGGTCACATGCCCCACACTACTGTTGGTGTGATTTGAGGTTTAGGGCTCTGGGTGGAAAGTTGCAACCCCTACTGCAGTCTATGGACCAGGAAAGTCCCACTTAGATTCAAAGATCAATCAACAGCGGTCAGGGGCCCAAACAACCAACCACATAAACAGGTTTAGGGTTTAGGGCTTAGGGTTTAGGGTTTAGGGTTGAGGGCATAGGGATTCTGCAAACATGGTCGTCCAGAATCCTCCTTGTAAGGGCGCTCACACGCCATAGCAGGATCCTTATGAGTACGAGGTTGTTGGCGCGCCCTAGGAAAAGTCCTCCTTTACAAGGCTGCGTTGTGCTCTAAACCCTTTGAAAATCATTTATGAATAGGCTCCCTCAGAAGGAAGGAAGTGAAATGAACAAATGTCCAAAAGCACAACCTAGAAGGGTAATGTAGGGATCATATTTGCTGCCTTTTTGGGGGCTTCTTATAGCAACCTAGCAGCGAAGTGTGGGCTCCGTAGTGAGCCCGCCTGCCCCCACAGCCCCAAAACCTGCACCACCCTCCCGGTTTAGGGTTTAGGGTTTAGGGTTTAGGGTTGAGGGTTTAGGGTTTAGGGTTTAGGGTTTCGGGTTTAGGGCTTTCGGCCCCTGCGCCTGACAACCAAAACAAAGCAGCCTCGTGCGCTCACAATGCGGAAGATCCTACACCCTAAGCCCTACATCCTAAACCCTAAATCCTAAACCCAAGAAGTTGCACAAAACTACTTATGGCCGTAAAGTGAGGGCTTTCCCTTGAAGCTGGGCTGGCCCCGTTTCGGCTGGAGCTCTCGAAAGTTCTGAAGCAACTATCTACTACTTACTAGTTGTAATTGATTACTGCCTAGTGTTCATTGGTACTACTTCTTACTTTTTACTCTAAGTTCCCCTCAGCCCTAAAGCCTGAACCCTGAAAGCCTGAACCCCAAAGCAGCTCAAGGTGTTGCTTGGGATGCTCCCCCTTGTACCAACAGTCCTTAGTGGGGATTCTAATCGGGGGCACGGTAATCCCTACTAAGGACTGCTAGTTTAGGGTTTGGGGTTTGGGGTTTAGGGTTTAGGGTTTAGGCTTTAGGGTTTAGGGTTTAGGGTTGAGTGAGGGCTAGTATAAGGGGGAACATCCCAACCTGTTTGGCAAGGATGTGTTGAACACGTGGCGCTTCGAGAATCAAGTCAGGAGGCCGGCGGAAAGCTGCTTGGCATTCTGCATCAATCGCATCCTGCTCCTCCAAATACTCCATGGCCTGACTAGTTCATGGTTGGGACAATAGTAAAAATTCAAATTGATATTCCTTATTGGGTTTTAAGTATCCTTAACAATGTAAAATGTTACCCAACTATGACAAAGATGAGGGTTTAGGCTTCAGGGTTCGGGGATTAGGGCTGATTAGGGTTCAACAGTGCTTGTAGCTGGGCCATGTGATCCTCAGTGACTGGTGAACTCGGCGAGATGTGGGCCCCATGCCCAGGGCACACTTTTTTTGGCAACACCAACTGAGGTACGGAGCTCGCAAGCAAGTTGACAAGCTCCTGTTGAAAATGAGTAAGCTGTCGACGGGTGTGTTGCTCAGGTACTTTTTTGCAAGCTTGTAGTTGAGTCGTTCGACCCCACAACATTGACGCACGCGTTCATAGAAATCATTCTCTACCCTAGGCCCCAAAGCCCCAAAACCTAAAACCCCAAACCCCTTAAAACCTGTAGCCGTAAACCTCCCGAAGCCAATGTAAGGACGGGGGGGGGGGGGGCGGGGGGCTCTCTTGAACAGGGAGGTGGGGCTTCGGGTTTAGGGCTTGAGGGCTTACAGGGTTTAGGGTTTAGGGCATACAGGGTTTACAGCGTTACAGGGTTGCAGGGTTTTGGTGCTTCAGGCTTGAGGGTTTGAGGGTAGAGGGTCGAGAATGGCCTGGAAGACATGGTCCAGACTGTGTACCAGCTGTGAGTATTGAGAGTACTTCCGTTCGGGTTCAGGAAATGGGGCTTAGGGTTTAGGGTCTAGTTAGGATTTGGGGTTTAGGGTTTTGGGTTTAGATTGCTTGGGTGCGCCATGGGGAGGGATGGGGGGGCGGGTACCTATGGATTTTGAGCAGCCACACCCGCTGTCAAAACGAGCTGTGCAAGAGCGAATTGTGGTTTTGGATCACCCAACAGCGGTATTGGCACTAACCAAAGCGTTTTTTTTTAACCAACCAATGAAGGCCCAAATGCATATATACTTGGGAGGTTCTAAGTAGGACTACGAGGTGGGGCAACCATGGAAATGACCTTTTTGAGGGAACTTCTACACATACGACAGCCCGTGAACCCTCAACTTACCCAAAACCCCAAACCCCAAACCCCAAACCCCAAACCCTAAACCCAAAACCCTAAACCCTAAACCCCAATGACCCTAAACCCTAGCAGCCCGAAGTTAAACCCCTCCCAGGGAAGCGCGTCGCTCCCCCAAGGAGATTCCCGTGCGGTGCTTTGCGTCACGAGAAGTTTGGGCGTTGAGGAGGCCGAAGATCTCTGTGCCGGACTCCACCTTAGGGGGAGGTAGGGTTTGGGGTTTAGGGTTTAGGGCTTAGGATTTAGGGTTTAGGGCTGAGGGTTTCCTTTAGAGGAATCCCTAACAGGGTATAGGGGCCTACTGAGGTACCCTGTAGAATCCCAGAAAGGGTATGGCTAGGGCCCCTACTGAGGTACCCTATGGCATTTGTTAGGGGGTCCAGAAGATTCTTAGGGGTTTTGGGGGTTTAGGGGTTTGGGGGTTTAGGGGTTTAGGGGCTTAGGGGCATAGGGGTTTAGGGGTTTAGGGTTTTGTGCGCAGGTCTCAGGGTCCTAGGGTGTCAGGATCTCAGGGCCTGCGGCCTCAGAGTCTGAGGGCTGCAGTGTGATTTAGGGTTCGGTCTTAGGGCCTGGGCTTAGGGTTTAGGGTTTAGGGTTTAGGGTTTAGGGTTTAGGGTTTAGGGTTTAGGGTTTAGGGTTTAGGGTTTAGGGTTTAGGGTTTAGGGTTTAGGGTTTAGGGTTTAGGGTTTAAATTAGGGTTTAGGGTTTAGGGTTTAGGGTTTAGGGTTTAGGGTTTAGGGTTTAGGGTTTAAATTAGGGTTTAGGGTTTAGGGTTTAGGGTTTATAGCCTCAGCGGTTGTGGGATTGTCTGGGATCCTGCTGCCACGCCGCCAGGTCGATCGCCCGGAGGCTGTAGTCATTGCGCAGCTCAGGGTTCGCCTTGCAATCAGGTTTAGGGTTCAGTTTGGGAGCTGCGGTGTAGGGTTTAGGGTTTAGGGTTTAGGGTTTAGGGTTTAGGGTTTAGGGTTTAGGTTAGGGTTTAGGGTTTAGGGTTTTAGGGGTTACGGTTTCGAGTTTAGGGTTTAGGGTTTAGGGTTTAGGGTTCAGGGTTTAGGGTTTAGGGTTAGGGTTTAGGGTTTAGAGTTTAGGGTTTAGTGTTTAGTGTTTAGGGTTGAGGGTGTAGGGTTTAGGGTTTAGGGTTTAGGGGTTAGTGGTTAGTGGTTAGTGGGTTGCAGGGTTTCGGTTTTGGGGCTGGGGGGGGGGGGGGGGGGTGTTAGCAAGGTCGAGCATTTTTTTTGCTTTGGGTATTGGGGCTTGCGGCAGGTTTGCTGGTAGGGTTAGGGCTTAGGGATTTTGGGCTTGGGGTTAGTAGGGTTTACGAGCTTCGGGGCTTAGCCTGTAACTTAGGGTAGCTACCTGTTGGGCTGGCAACGTCTGCATCTAAGGGGACTTTCGCAGCCTAAACCCTGCGCCCTGTTTGGGTTTCCTAGGGCAACACTTGCTTGCACTGACATCTTTTGACCTTTTAGGGTTTAGGGTTCAGGGTTTTGGGAGCTCCAAACACTGAATCCCCCTAAAAATCGACCCCAAAAAACCCACCCTGAATCCTGAAACTCAAAACTTTAAATCCTAAACCGCTAACTACCCTGCCCGACAAACCCCTAAACTCTTAGCCCTAGCGGCAGCACTGGTCACGGGCGAAGGGGTCCCGGCACGGCTGCCGGGGTCTAACGCCCGCGTATGTTTCAAGCTGCCCTCAACTTAGACCACCCTGAAGCCCTTGGCCGCCATCCGGATGTTCCAGGCGCGCCACCCTAAACCCTAAACCCCAAGCCCTAAACCCTAAACCCTAACCCTAAACCCTAAACCCTAAACCCTAAACCCTAAACCCTAAACCCGAAACCGTAACCCCTAAAACCCTAAACCCTGACCCGAAGACCCCCGTGTCAAGGCTTGGGAGAAGCCAGGGGGGCGCGGCCCAACCCTAACCCTAATTCCTTAAACCACTAAAGCCCTGAGCTCTAAATCCTAACTCCCTAAACCCCTAAACCCCTAAATCCACGAAATCCCCTAAACCCTAAACCCTAAACCCTAAACCCCCTAAACCGCACAGGTGCCTAAACTCCCTGAACCTCAAAGGTGCGACCTTCTTGGTAGCCCAGTAAGAATCGTCTGATAAGGGTTTAGGGTTTAGGGTTCAGGGTTTAGGGTTTAGGGTTTAGGGTTTAGGGTTTAGGGTTTAGGGTTTAGGGTTTAGGGTTTAGGGTTAAAAAGGGGGGCTGGCTACTTTAACCGGGAAACCCAGAGCCAAAAAAAAGTGAAGGGTACGACTGGGCAAACCCCAGACCTAAACCAGACCTAAACCCTGAAGTCCCAACCCTCTACCCCCCTTTAGGGTTTAGGGTTTAGGGTTTAGGGTTTAGGGTTTAGGGTTTAGGGTTTAGGGTTTAGGGTTGCCCCCCCACCCCCACGAAGTGGGGTGTGGCCTTCAGCTGCAGAAGGACCTTCACGGTCTCCGCCTGGCCTGGCTACCAACACCCCCCCCCTCTTCTTCGGGGTATTTGCGAGGGCTTTAAGACTGAGGGTTGAGGGCTTATATGGGGTAAAGTTTAGACTCCAGAGTTTAGGTGTGTAGGTGCAGAGTTCCGCGTCAGATGAGGGACCCGAGTTGCCAAATCGCTTTTAGAGGTTTGGGGGTTGAGGGTTTAGGGTTTGAGGGTTTACGCTTGGGGGCCCGATCAGCCCTGTACGCAGGCATGAGGTAGGCCTTTTGTTGCTAGGAACTTTCCCTCCAAGGACACCCAACAGAGACTCTCACCAATGTTTATAATGTTTGCAAGGAACCCTATAAAAACATACACACCCACACACATCCCGAAACCCTACTAGAGCAACCAAGGAATTAAACAGTTTCAGCTTCAATATGCCTACTAGATGCAACCCAACAGTTTCAAATTCAACAACTGGCTAATGTAAGATTATGAAGCTCACTTCATGCGCGGTCTACGAGACCAGGTTCTGGGTCGCCATCCACAAGGCTTCAAGCCCCAGTCCAAGGACACGCCCTTCGTAGCCCAGTAACCATTCACAATAAGTCAAGAGTACCCTTTTCTTGCTAGGTTACTTTGGTTAAGGGTTTAGGGATTGGGGGTTAGGGTTTAGGGTTTAGGGTTCAGGGTTTAGGGTTTAGGGTTTAGGGTTAGGAAACCCAAGCCCCCCTCCCCCCAACAAAAGGGTAGGGCCACCAAGCACCACAGCCTGCGGTGCCAGGTTAACTTGGAGGTTCATGCGTACTTATCACCCCAAGTATACATCTACTCATAACCTACTGAGAGGACTTAGGGGACTTAGGGGGCTTATAAGTGTTAGTTCGGGTGTTTTTAAGTACCCTGAACCTCCAAATCGGCCATAAGGCCTCAACCCTAAACCCTGAACCCCAAACCCCAAACCCTAAACCCTAAACCCTTCCCCCTAAGTACCCTGAACCTCCAAATAGGTTTGGGGATCTTGAAGCCTGCATCCCCTGCGCTGCCCAATCGAAGCTCGGTCCAGAAGCCAAATCTACCAGTTAGGGTTTAGGGTTTAGGGTTTAGGGTTTAGGGTTTAGGGTTTAGGGTTTAGGGTTTAGGGTTTAGGGTTTAGGGTTTAGGGTTTAGGGTTGAGGATGTTCCCCAAGTTGGGATGTTCCCCCTTATGATTGTAGTAAGGGGGTGCTCTAATCCCCATTAAGGACTGCGAGCATAAGGGGGAACATCCCAACCCTAAAGCCTAAACCCTAAACCCCAAACCGCAACCCCAAACCCTAAACCCCAAACCCCAAACCCCAACCCTAAACCCCAAACCCTAAACCCTAAACCATAAACGTCCAAGTCTACCCTGAAAGTTCCACGGCCTTCCTCAGCCGCAACGTGCAGTGGCGTGTTCCCATCTGGAGTGCTCCTTGCTCCGCCCCAAGAGCCATTATTCCCCGCAGGCCGGTTTGGGGTTTAGGGTTTAGGGTTTAGGGTTTAGGGTTTAGGGTTTAGGGTTTAGGGTTTAGGGTTTAGGGTTTAGGGTTTAGGGTTTAGGGTTTAGGGTCTAGACCATTAGTCGCCATGGCGAGGTTGCGCGAAATTCGATGACTATGATACTTGGAAGATTGATCACAGGAGCCTGAGTTGCGAATGATGCTTCCAAGCCCCCAAAAGACTCATTCCGGATGCTCCAGGTGGGCTGCGAGGGATTCGCCAGGTTTCGAAGAAAAAACAAAAGAAACTCGTGTGAAGGCTTGGGAAACACATTTTACTGGGTGGCTTTCGGAAGCACCTCGTACCTAAGCACCTCATCCTCCCAAAAGCCCTAAAGCCCTAATACCTCCTGGCCCCTAAGTAACCCCAAGCCCTACTCCCCATGCCCCTTAACCCTAAACCCTAAACCCTAAACCCTACACCCTAAACCCTAAACCCCTTATCCCTAAACCCAAGAGGGCGGAGAATTCGCCCGTCGCTCCGGCTGTTCACCGCGCGCGGGTGCTCAGCAAGGAGGTCGCGGCATCCCGCTGCATCCTAAGTTCAGGCGAAAACCCTTGGGGGGGGGGGGGGTGGGGGGGCGGTTGGATTTAGGGTGTAGGGTTTAGGGTTTAGGGTTGAGGGTTGAGGGTTTAGGGTTTAGGGTTTGGGGTTTAGGGCTTAGGGTTAGGGTTTAGGGTTTAGGGTTTAGGGTTTAGGGTTTAGGGTTTAGGGTTTAGGGTTTAGGGTTTAGGGTTTAGGGTTTAGGGTTTAGGGTTTAGGGTTTAGGGTTTAGGTTTTAGGGTTTTCGGGTTTAGGGTTTAGGGTTTAGGGTTTAGGGTTTAGGGTTTAGGGTTTAGGGTTTAGGGTTTAGGGTTTAGGGTTTAGGGTTTAGGGTTTAGGGTTTAGGGTCTAGGGTTTAGGGTTTAGGGTTTAGGGTTTGGGGGCCTCCTCTTGCTTATTCTGGGCCGCTTCCGGCATATCATGATGTATGGTGAAGTCGGGCTAGGCCTCCTTCCTACTTCAATCAAAGACTCAACAACCAAAAGGACCTGCCCTAAACCCTAACCATAGTGGCGGTAACCATAGTGTTGCTGTGGTGCCTCGAGTTGGATTAAGGGTGCATCATTTTCTTTTGTCATTCGGACCTTACACGAAGACCTAGTCATGTTGAAACCCTTTTAACCCATAAACTCCTAACCCGAAAACCCCTAAACCCTTAAACCCTTAAACCCTGAACCCTAACAGCCCCCCCCCCCCCCCCCCCCGACTCAATCAAACCCTAACAATCCCCCCAGAACTATGACACCTAAATTCAACCGCCAACCCCTAAACCCGAAACCCCAAAAAGCCCCTCCTCCTTTCCGCCCCCCCCCCCCCCCCCTCCTCCCCCAAACCCTAGGCCCTGAACCCTGAACCCTAAACCCTAAAACCTAAACCCTAAACCCTAAACCCTAAACTCCCTAAACCCTAAACCCTAAACCCGACACCCTAAACCCTAAACCTTACCCCACCCCAAAAAAAACCTAAGCCCTAACCCATAGACCCTAAACCCTAAACACACACAAAACTCTTGAGCTCGGCGGCTCCCCTCTCGGCAACCCTGAAGAGCCTCTCCTGGGAACAGCGGCTGGAGGGTTCGGGTTGAGGGTTTAGGGTTTAAGGTTTAGGGTTTAGGGTTTCGGGTTCAGGGTTTAGGGTTTAGGGTCAGGGTTTTGGGTTTAGAGCTTAGGGTTTTAGGCTTTAGGCTTTCTGATTTGGTTCAAAGGCTTTTAGGGCTTGGGTTCTTTTGCAGCACAGCCTCCACATGGACGTCACTTGCTTTGAATCGTTGCATGACCTGAGGCCCAAAGCCTCTTGCCGCACGGCAACCCACCTCAGGTCATTCTGATACACCAAGAACGGAGGAAGCAAGCGTGTAGTGACCTTGCGAAGGCTGAAGAGTCTGTCTACCTCGAAGTCCCACCTTGTCACAGTGTGGATATAGTTCGCACGTTCTGCCTCATCCACCATCAAAGCGTGCCACACAATTTGTATGAGCCCTGGGTTTGGGCTTTTGCCCTATAGAAGAGCTGCCGATCAGGCTCAAAGAGCAGATAGCTGAGCTCGAAGAGCTCAAGAAAATTTGCCGACACCACCGTCCTGGGACTTACGTCACCGAAGCCCTCGGCGAATGAGTGCATTTTGCTCCGGCCGCAGGCACTACCTGCGGCATGTGGAAATCCAATGTGGGCAATGGCTTCGATGGCCTCGTGACCGCATCACAGAGAGAGAGAGAGAGAGAGACAGAGAGAGAGAGAGAGAGACCGAGAGAGAGAGAGAGAGAGCGAGGAAGAGAGCGAGGAAGAAAGAGCGAAAGAGAGAGTGAGAGAGAGAGAGAGAGTGAGAGAGAGAGCGCCCTGGCGCTTGGCCCCGTCGAGGACCCCTTTGCCTAAGGGATTCTTCTGTTGCATCCACGCCGGCGAGGGAACGGTTGGAAGGTTTGAAGGTCGGAGGGAAGAGGTTGGTGACAGGCGTGCAACCTGTCAACTGCACACCTTGGGTGACCTCGTCGAAGACTTGGCAGTCAGGGTATTCCAGGTCACATGATCTCTTTCCATTGTGGGTTGCTTCTTTGAGTTTTCTGGTGCATCTTGCTCCCCACCTTTTGGCATGGGGTTTTCTCGCCCGCGTCTCCTGCACAACTCTTCCGGGATACCTGGTCGTGTCTCCTACTCCAAGGGGTTCCCGCAGATGCTGGCGTCTCCAAGAACCAAGGACTAAGGGTGCAGGGTTTAGGGTTTATAGGATATGGGGAAAGGTTCAGCCTGAAAATTCTAGTTAATAACCATAAGCCCTAAGCCCTAAGCCTTTGCCCTAAGCCCTAAACCCTAAACCCTAAACCCGTGTTTTCAATTTCAGTTCAACGGTTGGCTAAGTATGGATGACCGTCCAGAAGCTGAGCCTTCAGGGCCGGGATCTCCCAAATAAAAACTCATTCCCTTTTGGGTCGTCTAAAGCCTAAGCCCTAAACCCCAAACCCTAAACCCCAAACCCTAAAGATTCCTGAGGAGACGATACTAGAAGCATGAATTGCTGCCTTGGTGTTCCCCGAAAAACCTAGGCCCCAGATCCTAAGTCCTAGGACCGATCCCTAAACTAAGCCTGAAACCCCTCCAATGGCTTTGGGTTCTGGGGTCTACTTGGAGGTTCATGGTACTTATATAACTGCTCTGATAACTGTACTTATAACCATATTAGGGCACTTAAGGGGCTTAGAAGTGGGTTCTGAGTACAGGTCTGATTGGTTAATAAGTACCATGAACCTCCAAGTAGGGGGTTAGGATTTCGGATCTAGGGTATCCCTAACCCGAAACCCGAAACCCGAAACCCGAAACCCGAAACCCGAAACCCGAAACCCTAAACCCTAAACCCTAAACCCTAAACCCTACACCCTACACCCTAAACGTAAACAGGGTGTTGGGGCTGAGAGCGAAACAGCCCATCATGTAGCTAACACGTGTCACAGCTCGCCTCATTGCCAAGGAAATCTGAGAAACACCCCAAGCCCTAAACCCTAAAACCCTGAACCCTGAACCCTGAACCCTAAACCCCAGACTTGAACCCTAAAGCTACAGTCCGCGACCCCAGCCTTAAACCCGCAACCCTCTCCGCCTTACAGGCCCTAGAGCAGAAAGCTTACAAGCCCAGTCTTGTAACCTGTAGACCCCTCTCAAGCCTTCCAATAGGACCCATGAGCCCCCCCCCCAAAAAGAAAAAAAAATGCTCCCCACATGCCCTACGAGACCCCCAAACCCTAAACCCTAAACCCTAAACTGCAAACCCGAAACCCCAAACCCGAACAACCCTGAACCCCAAATCCTAAACCCAAACCCTAAACCCGAAACTCCAACCCCGAAACTCCAAACCTGAAACCCCAAACCCGAACAACCCTGAACCCCAAATCCTAAACCCGAAACCCTAAAACCTTAACCCTAAACCCGAAACTCCAAACCCCAAACCCCAAACCCGAATAATCCTGAACCTTAGCCACCCCGGAAGCAGGTCCTTCAGCTCCAATGTCAGCTGCTTCTCTGTGTCTGTCATGCCTTGGTTTCCTAAAACCTAAACCCTAAACCGTGAACTCAGAAGAAGACCGGCTTCAGGGATTGGATGTTGCCCGTCTTAGAAGGGGAACTCCGTTAAAGCCTTCGGTTTGGGGTTTGGGGTTTGGGGTTTGGGGTTTGGGGTTTAGGGTTTAGGGTTTAGGGTTTAGGGTTTAGGGTTTAGGGTTTAGGGTTTAGGGTTTAGGGTTTAGGGTTTAGGGTTTAGGGTTTAGGGTCACTCACACGATTTTGCCAAGGAGCACAAGGAAGAACACGTAGTTCCCATCTGAATTCTGAGCTCTGGGCTGCTGGGCGGCTTAGGGTTTAGGGTTTAGGGTTTAGGGTCTAGGGTTTAGGGTTTAGGGTGTAGGGTTTAGGGGTTTAGGGTTTAGGGTTTAGGGTTTAGGGTTTAGGGTTTAGGGTTTAGGGTTTAGGGTTTAGGGTTTAGGGTTTAGGTTGTAGGGTTTCGGGTTTAGGGTGGGGTTTAGGGTTTAGGGGTTTAGGGTTTAGGGGTTTAGGGGTTAGGGCTTAGGGTTTAGGGTTTAGGTTGGAGGGTTTCGGGTTTAGGGCTTCAAGGGGTTTAGCAGGGGTGTGGAGTGCAAATTTGGTTTAGGGTTTAGGTTGTAGGGTTTCGGGTTTAGGGTTTAGGGGTTTAGGGTTTAGGGTTTAGGGTGTAGGGTGTAGGGTGTAGGTTGTAGGGTTGGAGGGTTTCGGGTTTAGGGCTTCAAGGGGTTTAGAAGGGGTGTGGAGTGCAAGGTTTTAGGGCTGTAAGGGTTTAGGGTTTAGGGTCTGGGGTTTAGAGTTTAGGGTTTAGGGTTTAGGGCTTTCGGGTTTCGGTGTAAGGGTAGAATGAGCGGGGCCCCTGGATGGGAATGAGGTTCAGGCGTCGAGAAACGAAGTCCCCGGACTGCTGTGAGCTAGACTCTACGGGCCTGTTTCGTTTTACTTGAACGGGGTACCCTAAACCCTAACCCCTTAAGATTAATTGGATCCTGTATTCTTGGTTTGAGGTGCTGCTTTTGCTGACCCTCTTTGCAAGCTTCGAAACGGCTGCAGCTGCACGCACAGCGGTAGGGTTCAGGGTTTAGGGTTCCAAAACTCAATGGAATCATGACTGCAAGCGGAGGCCGCGCAAGCTGCCAGGGCTGAGGGTTTCGGATCCCTCTGCCACATCCCAACCTTGCGCAGGCAAGGCAACCGAGGTTCAGAAGTGAAAAAAGGCGCCCATAAAGCCCACTACCCCCCCTAACTTACCCCAAACCCCTAAAATCCGTAAGCCTCCAAAAGAACAATAAACCCTTAGCCCATTCGGGAATTGTTAAAGCATGGGGGGGGTGCCTTCTGCCGACCCTTGTTGGGTTTGGGGCTTAGGGCTTCGGGCTTAGGGCTTCGGGCTTCGGGCTTATAGGGCTTAGGGCTTCGGGCTGAGGGCTTCGGGCTTCGGGCTTAGGACTTAGGGCTTAGGCCTTGGGGCTTGGGCCTTAGGGTTTAAGGGCTTAGTAGGGCTTAGGCTTACTAAGGGCTTAGGGTGTAGGGTGACACTGGAAGGCTCGCAAGGAAGCTGAAACTTCAGACCCCCGCCTTCTGCACTTCGCTCGGGTCTTTCGAGCCTCGCATGCGCGCGATTAGGGCGAGCAAAAGGGTTTATCAATTAGGGTTTGGGGTTTGGGGTTTAGGATTTTCGCTGCGGGTGCGCTCGACCCCCCCCCATAAAGTGGTAGGGGGGTCGGCGCAATCGCTGGAGTGCCCACGCCTCCCACCCAAATTACAAACCTTTGACGGGTTTAGGGTCTACCCCCCAACCCCCCTATCAATGGGGGATACATGGTGATTGCTCTTTTGTGGATGTCAAATCTTGTACGCGTCGGTCTTGGGCTTGTCGAATGGATGTTGACAGCCCTGCAAAACAATAGGTTTCTGCGGCGGGGGGCCCTGCGGCCATCATGGAAGCTCCTCTCTGCTCCTAACACAAGGCTATTTGGCCTATACCTTCCTCCCACCTGGCGAAGGTCATGCTTTGGGGAGGGTGCAGGGGGTGCTCTGGCGGGGGTCCTCTGCTGTGGTGCTCTGGTGGGGTACTTTGGCCCCCCAGCCCAAATATAAAAATGAAAGTTAGGGGTCATTTCTGCCATATATATCTGTGTATGTTCAGTACTGAAATTGACAACTTTGCACCGAATCCTGGAGCAACCCCGCTTGGACCTCTGGCGGGGGTGCCCTGGTCGGGGTGGCGCTATCCTTCAATTAAGGGCGAACATAAGGCACCTAGCCTTCCTTTGCGACCCTTCAATTAAGGGCGAACATAAGGCACATGGCCCTCCTCTGCTATCCTTCAATTAAGGGCGAACGTAAGGTACAAGGCCATCCTCTCCTACCCTTCAATTGAGGGCGAGCATCCCGTGCCATTCTCATTCGCTCTGCTACCCTTCAATTACGGGCGAACGTGAGGTACATGGCCTTCCTAAGCTACCCTTCAGCTAAGGGCGAAAATAACCTCTGCTATCCCTCAATGAAGGGCGAACATAAGGTACGTGGCCAAGTCCAAGGCCCGGGAAAGGCCCGGAACAGGCCCAGGAAGAGGCCCCGCAAAGGCCCGGAGAAGGCGGTGCGGGGAGGTTTCGGAGAAGCAGGAGCGGAGAGCCCCGAAAAACTTCGGAGAGGCTCCTCAAAAGGCCCCGAAGAGACAGGGTGGAAGGACCCAAAGGGGCGCCAGAAGAGGCGACTGGCCCGGGAAAGGCCCCAACCGGAGAGGCCCGCCAAGCTCCAGGAAGGGATGGTAGGAGGCTTGGGAGAAGTCCCGGAGAGGCCCAATCAAGAGGTTTGGAGAAGCAGTGGAGAGCTCCGAACAGGCTTTGTAGACCCCTGCCCCGAAAGGAGAGGTTCGGGAGAGGGTCTTGAAGAGCCTGGGAAAGGTTCCAGAGAAGAGGGATCCTATGCGTGCCCAGTCCTTTTCACCTGGGTTTAGGGCTATCATTATACAGCTGCGAGTGGCGGCCTTTGCAAAGCCGCGTGGACCTTCCGGTCCAGGACCTACGGCAGCCCCTTCCGGTGGGCTGCCTCGGTCCGCGGGCGCCTTCCGGTCCGCCCGCTGCGGCCGGCCCCTTTGCCTGGAGTGGGGCCGGCCTTCAGTTTAGGGTTTGGGGTTTGGGGTTTGGGGTTTGGGGTTTGGGGTTTGGGGTTTGGGGTTTGGGGTTTGGGGTTTGGGGTTTGGGGTTTGGGGTTTGGGGTTGGGGGTTTGGGGTTTGGGGTTTGGGGTTTGGGGTTTGGGGTTTGGGGGGGGTTTGGGGTTTGGGGTTTGGGGTTTGGGGTTTGGGGTTTGGGGTTTGGGGGGTTTAGGGTTAGCTAGGGTTTAGGGGGGTTTGGGGTTTAGGGTCTAGGGATGAATTAGGGTTTAAAGGATGAAGCTAGCACAAGGGTATGGTTGGGTTTGGGGTTTAGGATTCAGGGTTTGGGGCTTAGGGTTTACGGCTTAAGGTTTGGGGCTTAAGGTTCAGGGCTAGCAGGGCTTCGTTCGTCATAGATGTAACGGACAACTGCATCGACGCTCGCGGCCACCCAGGCATTATTGGTGGAGCCTCTGATTGGTGCCTCAGGCCCGGACGCAGAAAGATGGCGCGGCGAAGCTCGCCTGCCGCGCACCCGGAAAAATCAACTAAAAGCACGCACGCACACAGGGGATTCCGAAAAACAAGGTACCCTTTTTGGGGATCTCTTTAAGGGGCTTCTAGTCGATTTGGGGTAACGATAATTATAACGGGGTATGCCTACTTTTTGGGAAATGCCCACATGCCAAAACCCTCTCTTAAGGGTAGGTTCAGGGTTCCGGGTTGCCTAGTGTTCATTGGGGGACAGGGTCGCCTGAGAACTTGGAGGCTATGATGGAGGACTTGCGACATCTTCCGTCAGCTCTAATGTTTGAGCCTGTTGGAGTTTGGGATTTAGGGTTTAGGGTTTAAAGGGTTTAGGGCTTAGGGTTTCAAGAAGCACTGGGACAAGCAGAACCGTGGAATTCAGCTGACCATCGGGACACAAAAGATTGTTGTCGGCAGCCCTTGCCTCCGATGAGGCACTGTTGCAGAGATGGAACCCTAAACCCTAAACCCTAAATCCTAAACCCTAAACCCTAAACCCTAAACCCATATTGGAGAGTGATTGTGGACACCTGGATGATTCTTGAGCCTGCTGGTTCTGAATAGGCCTGCGAAAGGGGGTTTAGGGGGGCGATGTAGGGGCATATGCTCTAAGGTACCGAATCCAGAAATTCCTTGTGAAGAACTGGGAAGTTGACCCTGCACCCTAACATCCCTAGTAAGAGTTGCTAGACCCGAAACCCGAAATCCTAAACTCTAAGCCCGAATTAAACCCTAAGCCCTAAACCCTATAACCCTATAACCCTATAACCCTATAACCCTATAACCCTCTAACCCTATAACCCTATAACCCTATAACCCTAAACCCTATAACCCTATAACCCTAAACCCTAAACCCTAAACCCTAAACCCTAAACCCTAAACCCTAAATCCTAAACCCTAAACCCTAAACCCTAAACCCTAACCAAAAATGGTGGCCGGATGAGAGACCCCCCGGCGTGCCTCGCAGGCCATGCAGCGCATCCCGTGCAGGCCCGGATGCGAGGCCCCGCTCGAAGATGTGAAGCAGTGCCTGTACCATTGCTTTTTTGGGATTAGGGGTTTAGGGGTTTAGGGGTTTTTGTAGGGGTTTAGGGGTTTAGGGGCTTAGGGTTTATAGGGGTTTAGGGGCTTAGGGGCTTAGGGGCTGAGGGGGGTTGTAGGGGTTTAGGGGTTTAGGGTTTGCAGGGGTTTAGGGGTTTAGGGTTTATAGGGATTAGGTGTTTAGGGGTTTAGGGTTTGTAGGGGCTTAGGGGTTTAGGGTTTACAGGGGTTTAGGGGTTTAGGGTTTATAGGGTTTAGGGGTTTAGGATTTGTAGGGGCTTAGGGGCTTAGTGGTTTAGGGGTTTGGGGTTTAAAGGGGTTTTGGGGTTTAGGGTTTACAGGGTTTAGGGGTTTAGGATTTGTAGGGGCTTAGGGGCTTAGTGGTTTAGGGGTTTGGGGTTTAAAGGGGTTTAAAGGGGTTTAGGGGTTTAGGGTTTGTAGGGGCTTAGGGGCTTAGGGGCTTAGTGGTTTAGGGGTTTCAGGGTTTAAAGGGGTTTAGGGGTTTAGGGTTTATAGGGTTTAGGGGTTTATAGGGTTTGTAGGAGTTTAAGGGTTTGCGGGTTAGAAATTGAGGGTGTGTATCAGTGTACCCGGCATGCATCCTTGGAGGCAAGGCCAAGCCTCTGGTCCAGGAATCCGGTCGCAGGGAGGGGTTTAGGGTTTAAGGTTTAGGGTTTAGGGTTTAGGGTTTAGCAGGGGCCCAGACAGTACTTGTAGCCTTGCACATGAAAACTGCAATCCTAACCCCAGCCTCTAAACCCTGAACCTCAAACCGTGAAAACCTGAACTCTAGACACTAAACTCTGCACCCTAAACGCTGAATCTTGAACCCTAACCCCGTACTTATACTCATATAGTATAACGACCCCTCAAGTATGTAACCCCCCTGCCACTCCAAAAATGGGAGTGCTCAGGGGTTTAGGGTTTAGGGCGAGGGTTTAGGGTTTAGGGTTTAGGGTCTAGGGTTTAGGGTTTAGGGTTTAAGGTTCAGGGTTCAGGTTTCAGGGTTTAGGGTCTGGGGATAGAGACACTACAGACCCTCAGTCTGAGTCACTCTGACGTCTATGTCTAGAGTCTATTGGGTACTTCAGCGGCTTATAAGTGGGTTATAAATACACTTAGAATTGGGTTACTAAGTACCCGGAACCTCCAAGTAGGCCTAAGGCCTAAGGCCTAAAGCCTAAGCCCTAAGCCCTAAGCCCTAAGGTCTAGGTTGCAGTCGTAGTGACGTAGACGCAAGCACACCATTCAACGCGTTCACATTAGCATCGACCTTCATAAGGAAGTTGAGGCGAGTTGACCGATGCGTTCGGTTGGCTTGCGAGGTGGCGCTCGGCCACGGTCTTCATGTCCTTGTCTAGGCTCGCCATGTGCCTTTGCACTAACCCTTCCGCCTGACGAAGCTGGCTTGGGGTTTAGGGTTTAGGGTGTAGGGTTCAGGGCGTATGGGTTTACCCAGGATTGCTGGGAGGGCCCATGCTGGGAGGGCCAGGATCACTGGCAAAACGCCACGGGCGGGGCTGGCAAAGCAGGCTTACTTGGAGGTTCAGGGTACTTGGCAACCCAATTATTAGTAACCCAATTACAACTGTACTTATAACCCAACTATAACCCCATTCAGGGTACTTAGTAACCCAATTACAACTGTACTTTTGAGCCAGTTATTGCCCTATTGGGGCACTTAAAGGGCCTACAAGTGGGTTCTAACTACACTTATAATTGCGTTACGAAGTACCGTAACCCAATTATAACCCTATTGGGGCACTTAAAGGGCTTACAAGTGGGTTCTAACTACACTTATAATTGGGTTACTAAGTACCCTGAATGGGGTTATAACCCTAAACCCTAAACCCTAAACCCTAAACCCTAAACCCGCCCGCCACCCCACTCTCTTGTCTTTTGGGGTAGGCGGGCGCTGGTCGAGCGCTCAGTGAGACCCTGCGAGGGAGTCCCAGGCGGGCGACCGAGCTGGCCTCCAGGCTGGCTTACCCTCCAGGCAGAGGCCGAGTCAGCAGTTGTCACTGTATTTTTTTTATATTACCCCAAAACCCCAGCTGTCCGCGCACCTGGTTGGGTCCTGCATTGGAGGGCCTCCTGCAACGGCCCCTTGACACCCCTTGGTCCTCCGCTGGGCTGAGGGGACCAGGGGCCAATTCTGGTTCTGGCCCGTCTGTGGCCCTGCCTCTGGCCCTGGCCCTGGCCCTGGCCCTGGCGCTGGCCCTGGGCCTGTGACCCTGGCCCTAACCTGGCCCTGGCCCTGCACCCTGAAAGCGGCCCTAACCCTGGCTGGCCTGGCCCTGGCCCTGGCCCTGGCCCTGGCCCTGGTTCTGGCTTTGGCTCCTGGCCCTGGCCCTGGCCCTGGCCCTACCCCTGGCCCTGGGGCCTGGCCCTGGTACTGGCCCTGGCCTGGCCCTCGCCCTGGCCCTGGCCCTGGCCTCGGTCCCTAACCCCAATTTGCTGCTGGCCTGCTCTGCGCTCTTTTCTGGCCCTGACCCTGATTCTGCCTGACTCTGACCGGCCCTGGCACTGGCCCCTGGCCCTGGCCTGACCCTGATCCTCCTGTCCTGACCGTGCGCCAGTTTTGCGGCTCTGGCCCTGGCCTCTGGCCTGTTCGAGTCATCTTACCCCCTTGCGCCAAGCCAAGCTGTCCGCGCACCAGTTTGTGTCCTGTTTCGGGGCGCTCTCCCTCTGGCTCCAGCCGCGGCGCTCTGCCAATTAAAGCTGTTTATTGTGTGTTCTTCCTGGCTGGAGCCCCTTCGCGCCATCGCTGCCTTTCTCTGCTCCTGGCCCATCCCTTAGCCCCTTCGCGCCAGCCCAAGCTGTCTTCACGGACCCTGCCTCGTTTCCGTCTGCTGCAGCTTTGCGCCTGGTCCACGCACCTTGTGCAAATCCCCAGAAAGGGCGTGAGTGCTGACTCATGTGATGCTTTGTAAAAAAATAAAAGGTCTTAACTCCTTGAGAGTTGTAAGTGGGCGGTCTTGGGGTGGGTAGGTCTGCAGACTACCGCGCGCTCCCAAAGCGCGCTCCCGTCTGGCACGCCCTAAACCCTAAACCCTAAACCCTAAACCCTAAACCCTAAACCCTAAACCCTAAACCCTGAACCTCCTTAAGTAGGCAATGGATGCTACCCCCACAGACTCCAAGTAGAGCAGCGCATCCCTGGCCTCGTAAGTGGTGAAGACGGGCCGCGGGCCGACCTGCTACGCAGGCTCGCAACCTAAACCCTGAACCCTGAACCCTAAACCCTCAATCCTGAACCCTAAACCCTAAACCCTGAACCCTAAACCCTAGACCCTAAACCTAAACCCTAAACCCTGAAACCAAAACCTGAAGCACCAAACCTTGAAAAACTCTAGACCCTAAACCCCTAAACCCCTAAACCCTACACCCTAAACCCTAGACCCTAAGCCCCTAAAACTCTAAACACCAACTGTGCTAAGCCTACTACCCTAGCAAAAGTAAAAGTGACAATTTTAGCTGCTTCTTACGAATTACAGCACGAATTTAAGAATATTCCCAAGAACCCCTAAGACGCCCGACAAGAGCGGCCTCTTCCAGCTGCCTGAAGATCGACAGCGCCTCCAGGAGAAAATGGGGAAGCTTAGGGTTTAGGGTTTAGGGTTTAGGGGTTTTTGGAGTTTGGGGTTTAGGGCATTCTAAAGGGAACATAAGGTCCCAACTCCCCTAAATCGCTTATCTAGAAGTAGTAAGATTCCCAATATATTTGGTCCCTCAAGGCAATACCTCATTCCCGCATTCCCAATTGACAACTAGTACGGTTTATGAAGAACCCAAAACTCAAAGGGCCCCAGGAGGGTGGGCCTGGTCACATTGCTCTCGGAGTTTCTGGTCCTTCCTGCGGCGCCGGAAGGGTTTAGGGTTTAGGGTTTAGGGTTTAGGTGTAGGGTTTAGGGTTTAGGGTTTAGGGTTTAGGGTTTAGGGTTTAGGGTTTAGGGTTTAGGGTTTAGGGTTTAGGGTTTAGGGTTTAGGGTTTAGGGTTTAGGGTTTAGGTTTAGGGTTTGGGGCTTAGAGTTTAGGGTCCGCGGATTCTGGCAGCGTGTTGGATGGTTTTGGGGGAGGGAACCCTCCCCCTCCCCTCCCTTACACCCCCAAAAACCTTAAAACGTGGGGTACACGCATCGACACCCCCCCAACCCCACCCACCCCACCCCCCACCCCACCACCTCCTCCCCCCCCCGACCCACCCTCCCCAACCCGCGACCCCCTACACCAGTCCGCCGTCCTCCTGTCTCGCGTTCCGGCGCAGCAACACTTCCACCGCGCATTAACCTTCCCCCCCCCCTCCCCCCCCCCCACACCCCGCCCTTAAAACCTGAAAACGCGGCGGGGGGGGGGGGGGGGGGTTGCACAATTTTTTCACACGACGTAAACCAAACCCCCCACCCCCCTCCCCCCTTACGCCAACTCCAACAGTTCGAAGCCTCTACCCCCGCCATTCCCACAACACGTCCTCAAACCCCCCGAAGCCTGGTTTAGGTGTAGAGTTCAGCGTTTAGGCTTTAGGGTAACAACCATTTCCGGCTTTGAGGGTTGAGAGGTTTCGGGCCTCTTGGGTCGGCGGCCTGAGCCGGAGGCTCCTAAATTTGACCGCTTGGTTCGGATACTTAGTAACCCTACTATATACTGAGGAAGCTCGGGAAACCCTCCCAGATATCCAAGCACAGACTTCTATCTGATTATGGCACGGTCCGAAAAGCATCCCAATCCCAAATGGGAGATCTGGGCATTTCTCAAAACAGGAGTACCCCCAAAATAGCCAGGAACCCCCCAAGAAAGGATACCTCGAATTTGCGGGAAACCCCGCATGAATGCCGCATGAAGTTGGTCCTGTATTTAAGGGTCTTGCTCTTAGCTGTGAGCCTTGTGCATTTATACCAACAGTACCCTGAACCATAAACCGTAAACCCTATAGCCTAAACCCTACACCCTAAACCCCAAGCCCTAAATACACCCTGTGGGTGTCGGGAATTGGGCTCTTAGCCAATGCGGAAATTCAAAGACAAGACGTGGCCAGGGATTTTCCTGACTCCGCCATCTCAACCTCCAAGCCACGAAAGCTTGGTAGGCAAGTCACCGAATTTTAGGGGGAGAAAAGCAGGGACCCCTAAAACTCCTAATCATCTTCTAATCATCTTGCCCCATCAAACCCCCATATTGTACCTTACATAGTCCCTACATACCTGAGCACTCCCAATGCAGCCCCTACGCTAGTCCCTATGTGCCTAAGTAGTCCCAAAGTAGCCCCAATGTAGCTCCTTAGGTCCCTTATGAGTCGTTTAGCCCCTACACCCTAAAGCCTAAACCCTAAACCCCGAAACCCTAAACCCTAAAACCTGAACCCTAAACCCTAAACCCCAAGCCCTACAGCCCCTTGAGTATTACAATAGGCGATTATAATGGTTAGTTACGCTTATCAGGGAGCCTAGAGCCCCAACAGGGGCAGAAACCACCGAGCTGCCAAGAAAGAGGACTCTGGGGAGCAGCACGGGAACATCTGGAGATGGGTTTAGGGTTTAGGGTTTGGGGTTTAGGGTCTAGGGTTTAGGGTTTAGGGGTAGGCACTGAGTCTGCGACGGTAGCTCCGCTGCCTGAGATGGAGAGCATCGCACACAAACGCAAAATGCCTTGGAGACGGCACTAGCATGTAAGCCCTAAACCCTAGACTACATAACATAGCCCCTAGATTAGGCCAAATAAGCCGTCAAGCCAAACAAAAACCCAAAGCCCAAAAACCGCCAACACCCCAAAGCTCCAAAAAAGAAACTCTCAACCCCATAGAAGCCCGATAGACCCTTTATGACCCCTGTAGATCATTACCCCTCAGATATCCAAAGCCTCATTTCCAGGTGCCAAGGTTGCTGGTGTTCAGGGTTTAGGGTTTGGGGTTTAGGGTTTAGGGTTTAGGGTTTAGGGTTTAGGGTTTAGGGTTTAGGGTTTAGGGGAACTACAGTGCTCCGAACCCCTCGGCTGAAGACAGAACCCTCAACTTCTCCAAAAGATGCCCTAGACTCGCCTATCATTTTCTGCCATGCTGTTACGCTCATTATGCTGGCAGTACTATTGTCAACCATATCATGGAATGGGTTTCGTCTGGCTCATGTCAGTATTTATCTTCCTGATAAACCCTAAGCCCCCTTGAGGTACCCTCGTGCCCCGCACATCCCTGAGCTACCGGCCATGTGCGACAGCAGCGCTGACACCAGCAGAAGGGTCTCCAACAGAGGACATGGATTTAAACCCTAAACCCGAAACCCGAAACCGAACCCCAAACCCTAGATGGCTTTAGGGCATGTGGCGCAGCTTTCAATGTAGGAGTTGGGCTTCGGGTGTTGAAGTTTCGGGCTTCGGGTTTAGGCTTTTGGGTTTCGGGATGGAGGTTATGAGGTTCTTGGCTGCTTATATGTAGGGTCTAGGGCTTAGGTTACGTAGGGTTTAGGGTTTAGGGTTTAGGTCTTAGGGCTTAGGGCTTAGGTTTACGTAGGGTTTAGGGTTGCAAGAAAAATTTCTCAGGAGGATAGCCATGGCTACAACTCATTGCAACCCCCTTTAGGGTTTAGGGTTTATTGTTAGGCGAGCTTGGTTCTCACGGAAGTTGCATGGTCCTTAATGTGGCCCGTTGCTTTCTTGAAAAGGTTCTGATGTCTGGGGCCTAGGGGCTAAAGAAAGGCCACTTAAGGGCCCGTGTAACTACCCTTGAACTAGTTTAGGGAAGATTAGGTTTAAGGGGTTCATGGGGTTTGGGGTCTAGGGTTTAGGATTTAGGGTTTAGGGTGAACCCTAAACCCTAAACCCCAAACCCCAAACCCTAAACCTGCTTGCTTAGGGCTTCTGCGTTACACGCACGGCCTGTCGTCCCGCACCGCGCATGGCATCTCGCAGTACCTCAAAAGCACTCAGGAACAAATTGGGGGTACCTTATTGGGGGCCCCAGTTTTAGGGAAGCCTACGTTTCTGGGAGGGGAATATATTCGGCGTCGCTTGAAACCTCGAAAACCTGAACCGTCGGGGTCAACCTCTTAGCCCAATTGAGCCCCTGCCAATTTCGCCTTTCTACCGCCTCAAGCAAGAGTCGGAGTATGGTGGGGGGTTGCTGGCTAGTGCTGCCTGAGACCTGATGACTCATGTATGCTTGCAAACATATACTTGCAAACTCAATTAGGGAAGGCTTCTTCAGTTGCAATAGGGATCCTCACATGTAACGAAGATTCCCTAAGTCAGGGATATGGGGGGTGCCCGGGCCCAACCAATTTTGACCCCGAATACACCCAATTTAACCCCTGAACCAGGTGTACACCCTTACATGCATCCTTCACCTTAAGGGTTAGCTCTTTTTGCTGGTACGACCGAACAAGTGGAACTAAGGCCATTCTCGGTTTTGTCCCACTCCCTTCTGCTAAATCTGCTGTCTTGCGAGTACTCCCTAACTAGAACCAAGCTCCTTACCGAAACTAAGGGGATACTCCTTCTAAACCCTTCACGCCTCTCTTAGCCACCTTTACTCAAACCCTAAACCCTAAACCTTAAACCCTAAACCCTAAACCCTTCTCCACCTTCGAGCCCTAGACCCTAAACCATCCAATTAAGCATGGGATGTTCCCCGCTATTAAATACTAACAGGGTTTAGGGTTTAGGGTTCAGGGTTCTTAGCGTTTAGGGTTTAGGGTTTCGGGCTAAAGATTACTATAGTACCCCCTATTGCAATCCCTATTGAGGACTGTTCGTATAAGGGGGAACATCCCAAATCTAAACCCTAAACCCTTATATAACCCTAAACGCCTTACTCACGGCATAATGGAAGAACTGGTAGGCTAACCTAGGGGGCCTTAATGGTTAGAATAGGGTTTCGGGGGCTCTTATAGCGTAATTAGAAGTGACCACAAGGGAATACTACTAGCAATGATTCCGAGCCCTATATGGCCCTTTAAAGCCCTCTGAAACACATTCCTAAATATGATCCTCTTAAACCCCATAAGGGAAAATATTAAAATGTTCCAAGAGACCACCTGAAACATATTCCTAAATATGATCCTCCTAAACCCAATAAGGGAAAATTCTTAAAATGTTCCAAGGGCCCACCCTAAACCCTAAACCCTAAACCCTAAACTCTAAACCCTAAACCCTAGCATATTAGGCAGCTAGGCCTTCAAGGCCGCATCGGCGTGCGTTGCGCGGCTGCAGGCAAACAGTGCCTGGCGGTACCTTGGAAGGTCTCAAGGCAAAAGGCAGGGTTTAGGGTTTAGGGTTTAGGGTTTAGGGTTTAGGGTTTAGGGTTTAGGGTTTAGGGTTTAGGGTTTAGGGTTTAGGGTTTAGGTTTTACCCCGAACAACGACAAAGTGTTAAGAATCGTGCCCGACATGTCGGCTTGTTGCTTGTTGGCAGTAACCCTAAACCCTAAACCCTAAACCCTAAACCCTAAACCCTAATTGCTGGGAATGGAAGGCATGGGGAATCCGTGCAGTGGACCCTGCATCATCCACGTCCCCAAAGACCCAAAGCACCCAAAACAACGAATCATCAGCCCCAACCCCTATAGACAAAAATCAAACCTTGGGCCCTAAACCTATAGACCCTATAAACCCTATAAACCCTATACACCCTATACACCCTATAAACCCTATAAACCCTATAAACCCTATAAACCCTATAAACCCTATAAATCCTATAAACCCTATGAACCCTAAACAAAAAACAAACAACTCGGTGCCCACGCGCGAAGATCACAGGCGAGTCCTCTTGAAGGAAAACCTGCGTCAACCAGGCTCAAGTCTCAAGTTCTTGGGGCTGGAGGCGACAAGTAGTGCGCTCTACTGTACAAAAGTGGCACGCCGGTGGCTTCATGACTGGACTCCTCCCCCCCCCCCACCCCCATTTGGTTGCCGGCCCTCTGTAAGGCGGGTCGGAGTGAGACAACGGTATAGGCCCGGATCACATTGGGCTTCTCGTGGACCTTGGCCACGCAATCTCGGGATGGGACGGCAAGTGCAAGCAAGAGGTGCTTGGAGGTACTTGTGGTATAGTTAGGATAGAAAAGTGTGTACCCGTATTTCAGGGTACTTATAATCCTCGTCTGGGCACCTCGCACTTGGCAGACAGCCTCAACTCATGTTACACGCACGTACGTTTTCAGTGACCCAAGGAATATAGGGAAGCCAGAACCCCCACCAACACAAAAAGAAGAATACCACTCAACAGCCGAGAGCATGGCTAAGATTTCAACGGTGGGTTTGGCTAAAGGCACCGCCTGTGGCTTCTGCCAACAAGTGATGGTAGTTAATCCATTTACCTACATGATAGATTCGTGACACTCTTATGTTTCAAGACTCGACAGTTGAGAACATAGAATGAGGCCTGCCTTAGACTCTGGACCCTATACCCTGAACCTTAAAATTTAAACGCTAAACCCTAAACCCTAAACCCTGAACCCTAAACCCTAAACCCTAAACCCTAAACCCCAAACCCTAAACCCTAAACCCTACCACATCCTTGCCATGAAATGTGGAGATAAGAGCCTGTCTTTTCCGCGATCGCGAAGCTCGGGTTTTGAAAGTGAGCGCATTAACATCACCAGCCTGAGCCGAAGTGGGCATGGAATTTGGGGTTTGGGGCTGAGGAAGATCGCCTGCCCAGCCCCCTGAGAGGATCCAAGAAGGTAGAACCCTCAAGTAGAGAACCCTGCACTATGCTGCTCGTGGGTCAGTCTTGGAAACCCTTGAAGGGCATCGACTTTTTGGATCCTCCCAGGGGTTTAGGGTTTAGGGTTGTTTAGGGTTTAGGGTTTAGGGTTTAGGGTGGTCTGGGTGTATGGATGAATGTGGGACAGACTCGGCGCAGACTTGGCTTGTGGAGCACATGCAGGACTTGGCAGATGGCGCCGCTGACGAATGGGGAGGGGTCGATGCAACTCAAGAGTTGTAGGTCTTGAGGAGTTCAGGGTTTAGGGTTTAGGGTTTAGGGTTTAGGGTTTAGGGTTTAGGGTTTAGGGTTTAGGGTTTAGGGTTTAGGGGCTGAGGAGAAACAGAGCAAACCCACATAAGTTCCCTCAACCAGCGATGCTCTCTTGGGTGCTTTGGAGATACGGGGCCTCATACTTCAACTTAAATAACCCCCTCAAAAGGGTATCCTGGGCCCTGGAAAGCAACCGCTATAGGGGGCAAACGCTATAGCGGGTTTACGACGTTTACGATAACCAGGGACACCCAATACAGATCCCCAAATAGTAGGATCCGCATATATTTAAAAAAGGATCTCAAAAAAGCATCCTAATGCAGGAAACCCGACTGCAGCATTGACTCTCGATGCCCTTGGACCTCAGATTAGGGTTTAGGGTTTAGGGTTTCGTGTTTAGGGTTTAGTGTTTAGGGTTTAGGGTTTAGGGTTTAGGGCTTGCTGTGACATGGCGCAGAAGCTGTGAAGTAGAGAAGCCTTGAAAGCTTCGTCAAATTCGAGAGGCTCAGCTAGGACCTGTCGCTCACGGTTGCATCGCTCTTCCTGGGAGGGGAGTCCAGGTACCCACAGGAGTTTTAGGGCCTGGAGCTTAAGAGTGAAGGGGTTTCGGAAATCTTGAACCTTAAGCCCTACAGCCTATGGTCTGCAGCCTCACCCAGGAGAAACACCTGAAAGCCGAAAGAACTTAACCCCTAGGTGAACCCATGCCTTGCCCCAAAGGCCACCCCCACTTGGAGGTTCACAGTAGTTCTAACTTCATCGATACACCTGGCCATCCCTAACTTGTAGGGTTCTTATGACCATAGCTATGCCTGGTCATATCTGCTATAACCCTTACTTAGGGCTCTTAGAACCACAGTCAACACTGGCTGTAAAAACCCTACATCCTCAGCCTCAAGCCAACGCCCTTACTGAATTGAGGGCTCCCCTTAACCTAATGCCGAGGTTAGGGCACAAGCTGTTACAAAGAGATAGGGCTTCTGGTTTGTAAGGTTTTTCTGACAAAGGCCTTCATAGGGCTTAGGGTTTTTATATGGTTTAGGGAGTTGTGGCTGCAGGGTTTAGGATGCACGCTAGGAAACAAGCCGTTGCTGTTGCTCCTTGTTGTTGATTGGCCCTAAACAATAAAGCCTAAACCCTAAACCCTAAACCGGCACCCTAAAAGAGGGAAGGGTGCTTCTGGCAGCTAATGCCAGGTAAACTACATGACAAGGCCAGTGCATCACCCCCTGTGAGTCAGAAGTGCAGCCCTAAACCCTAAACCCTAAACCCTAAATCCTAAACCCTAAGCCCTAAACCCTAAACCCTCAACCCTAAACCCCACACCTTGCCACGGATTTAAACGGCACCAACAAGAACCAAAGCCTCAATCCAATGCTTGATAGTCCACTCATGGTAGGCTCCATCCCCAGAAGGTTGAGAGCTGTTTAGGGTTTAGGGTTGAGGGTTTAGGGTTTAGGGCAAGAAGTAGATCTCTTTCAGGGTTTCGAAGAATGACCCAATAGTAGTTTCGACTATTTGGGGGTTCGACTTTTTGGATCCTCCCAGGAGGTCTGGGTACAGATATTTCGAGTTGAGGATTTAGGGTACCCCCAGAAAGGAATGGTGACTGGTTTTGGCGCCCAACACTCCTTCCGGCCCGCCAGACCCGCTTCTGCTGAGGCTTCGCGTCAAGGCCGGATCGTTCCACGCTCGTGGCGGCCGCCTGCGCAGGAACTTTCTCTGGTGCGTTGCTCAAGCGTTGCTGGGGGCCCCTTTTTGGGGGATAGACTACTAAGGGGCACAGGTACCTAAGCGGTCATGTCGTGAACCACAAGGGTTGATGCCTTGGTCCCTGCTGGGCCTGTGTGGATGGATCGGTTCCTGATCTTGGGGGTTCTGGCTGCGGGAGAAAGGGTTCCGAGTACCAGCATGCGACCGTGAACCACATGGAACCTATGGGCCCTAGAAACCCCGAACATCCCTGATCCCTAAACCTTAACCCCTAAACCCTAAACCCTAAACCCTAAACCCTAAACCCTAAACCCTAAACCCTAAACCCTAAACCCAACACCCCGAACCCTGAACTCAGAACCCTGAGCCCAAGCTTAACATTCACCCTCGGCCCAGGTGCGCCGCGAACGGACAAACCACATGAGCTAGGGGCTTGCTCCAACTGAAAGGTCGGGCTTGGGGCTTAAAGGATTTTGGGTTCAGGGGATTAGGGAATTAGGGATGAATTAGGGCTTAGGGTTTAGGGGACTAGGGCTTCTAGTGCTTCAAGGTATAGGGCTTCATGACAGGGGCTTGGGGTTGAGGAGGCTCTTGCTTTCTCCCCCTATGCCCCCTTGTCCGCCTTCCTCGCTCGCTGCGGCGGCGGCGAGCCAAGTGCCTTGCCAGGGAAGGACCTGATTCGAAGCTGGGTTCGGTGAGCCCCCAAAGAACACTGAGTCTAGCAAACCCTAAACCCTAAACCCTATACCCTGAACCCTAAACCCTAAACCCTACACAACCCTAAGAGCCCTAAACCCCAAATCCTAAATACAAGATCTTGCATTTTCTGCACATGCGCGGACTTCCACCAGTGAGAGGAACCGCCGGGTTTAAAAGGCCCACAAGGCCTCGTGAAGGTTTTAGGTGAGCCTGGCTGCATACAGGTTCAAGCCACTTCTGAAACGAAACAAAGATGCAGGCAAGAAAGATGTAGTTATCTTGGCTTGCAACATAATCACCTACACCTTTGATACAACCACGATCGACCTTTGTGCGGGAAGCTCATATGTTCACATCCTGGACAAGCAGCACTGTATATTTGTTTGGTAAATGTCGCGTGAGACGTTTTGTGCGTTGAGCTCGTTCCTGTGAAGCAGATTTTGTGTGGGAAGGTAAGGAAGCGAGTTAGGTAAGTCGAGGAATCCAGAGATACGAAGCTCAAACCTACGTCTTCTTGTTGAGGACCTTCTTGAATGCGTCTAACTACTCTCGGTGGAAGGACAAGGATGCCAAACAGCACTTCACACCTACAAAACTGAATCGCGGCTGTGCCATGTAGACTCCGAGAACCTTAAACCCTAAACTCTAATCTCTAAACCCTAAACCCTAAACCCTAAACCCTAAACCCTAAACCCCGGTTGCCTGGCGCAGTCGCTCCTTCGGCAGGTGGGCCCGGATCTGCGATCCTGTCCACGATGCGCAAGGGCTTGGGGTTTAGGGTTTCGGGTTTAGGGGGGTTGGTTCAAAGGCAGAGGCCTTAGGGTTGATGATCAGGAATATATATATATATATATGTATATTATATAGATATATTATATATATATATATATATTATATACAAACAAACTGGATCTAGGGTTTAGGGTTTCGGGCTTAGGGGTTAGGGCTTTAGGGTTCCGAAACACGCACATGACAAGAAATGGCCCTCAAAAGGGTGATTGTCAAAATGATCGTCCCTTTTGGGGTCCCTAATATAATACGGCACCTAATATTTAGGGTGTAACAAGGGACCCTAATTTTGACCACTGCCCTTAATGAGAAGATTGGGCTCTGTGCGAGGGCCAAGCGGGCACGGTGCCTGACAGCATCCTCTCCGGTCTTTAGCCCACCCCCCCCCCCCCCCCCCCCCCCCCCCCCCCCCCCCCCCCCCCCCCCCCCGACCCCAACAGCCTTAAGCGAAGCCCCACAGCCCTAAACCCTAAACCCTAAACCGTAAACCCTAAACCTTAACCCTCAAGCCCTAACCCTAAACCCTAAACCCCAAACCCTAAACCCTAGCCCTAAACCCCAGACCCTACAAAACGACCCGCATTTGCGGCCCCGGCCTCCCTGCGGTCGAACGTGCCGAGCTCGGGCTCGGGCTCGGCGTGGGGCGGCGCAAATCCGTAGTCCTCCTACCACAGCCATAGGGTTCTTAAGGGAGGAGGGTTTAGGGTTCAGGGTTTAGGGTTCAGGGTTTAGGGTTTAGGGTTTAGGGTCTAGGGTTTAGGGTTTAGGGTTTAGGGTTTACGGTTGAGGGTTTAGGGTCTAGGGTTTAGGGTTTAGGATTAAGGGTTTAGGGTTGCTAGAGGGCTCTTAATGAGGGGTTCAAGGGGGGTATGTCATAGGGTCCTGAAGGGAGGGTTTAGGCTTGACGGTTGGGAGTTGAGGGTTAACAAGGGTTTAGGGTTTGGGGTTTGGGGTTTGGGGTTTGGGGTTTGGGGTTTGGGGTTTAGGGTTCGGGGGGGGGGGGGGTGTAACCCAAGGTTCCCTGATACTCCCCACGACTCCCGAAGGCTCCCTAAGCTTCCCGAAGGTTCCCTGGGTACCTGGCCACCCTGAACAAACTCGACGAAACAAGGGTTTAGGGTTTAGGGTTTAGGGTTTAGGGTTTAGGGTTTAGGGTTTAGGGTTTCGGGTTTCGGGTTCGATTTGCTCGACTTAGCTGTAAGGCGGCAAATTCGCCTTGCGAGCGTACATGGCCGGGGCTTAAGGTTTCGGGTTGGGATGTTCCCCCCTTATGCTACGGGATGATAGTACCCTGATTAAAATCCCTATTGAGGACTGTTAGTATAAAGGGGAACATCCCAACTGTAGCGGCTTATAAGGTTTAGGCCTTCGGGTTTTAAGGGTTTGGCGTTTAGGGTTCAGGGCTTAGGGCTTGGGCTTTTCAGGGTCTGGGGTTTAGGGCTTAGGGATAAGCTAGACCCAAGAGTAAACCTAGGACCTAGAAATAAACAAGGTGCCCCGTTTTGGTTTACAGGGGGCTCGTGGAACCTAAGCCTTCAAAAGAGGGAATGAAGGCCTACTCTGGGTTCTAGCATAAGCCCCCACTCCCCCAAAAACATAATAATTATTATTAAATAATAATTATGATAATAATGACAATGACAATAATAATAATGATAATAATAATAATGATAATAATATAGATAATGTTAATATTAATATAATCATAAAACTAAACCCCACATCACAAAAGAGAGAAGAGCTACACTTCAGAGGGTCTAGGGAATTCTCAAGCAAGCAACCCTAAAACCTACAGCAACCAAACACCCTATAAACCCTGTAAACCCTGCAAACCCTGTAAGCCCCACATAAACCTACAAAACCCTGTAAACCCCGTAAAAAACCTAGAAGCCCTGCAAACCCTATAAACCCATCAACCCCATAAACCCCATAAACCCTATAAACCCTACAAGCCCTACAAACCCTACATGAACCCTAAAACCCGATGACCCCGGAAAACAAAATAAACCCCACAAACACTATAAGCACCCTATAAACCCTACATGCGCCCTACAAAAGCCCTACAAAAGCCCTACATAAACCCTGAAAATCCGAGAAACACCGCATAAACCCTCTAAACCCAGAAGGCTCAAACCCTAAACCCTAAACCCCAAACCCCAAACCCTAAATCCTAAATGAAGACCTCAAAGCCCTCAGTCCACGAGTCCACACCCGAAGAAGATCGACCAAAAGCCGGGCCTCAGAGGCGTCGTCCCGCTCCTGTGGCAGGCATCTCGGGGTCGGGGGCTTAAGGGATGTTTGGGATTTAGGACTTAAGGCGGTTTAGGGTTTAGGGTTTAGGGTTTAGGGTTTAGGGTTTAGGGTTTAGGGTTTAGGGTTTAGGGTTTAGGGTTTAGGGTTTAGGGTTTAGGGTTGAGGGTGTTTAGGATTTGGGGGTTTAGGGTGTTTAGGAATTAGGGTTTAGGGTTAGGGGATTTTTTGGGTTTGAGGGTTCTAGGGTGTTTAGGAATCAGGGTTTAGGGCTCGGGGTTTTGAGTTTTAGGGTTTTCTTAGAGTTTAGGGGTTTAGGGATTCGGTGGGTTTAGGATTTTGCCGTTTAGGGGTTCGGGCTTGAAGATTTTGAGGGTTTTGGGTGTCGGGTTTGAGGGAGGAACAACCACAGGAGGGAGGGTTTTTGGGGCTTGTGGTACGCAGCCCGCCGCGTCCTTCATGCTTTTTCCGGGGCCCTGCTGCCAAAGTAAGCCCTAAACTCTAAACCCTAAGCCCTAAACCCTTTCTCAAAATCCTAAACTCGAAACCCTAAAACCCTGAACCCTTGAATTCCAAACCCCTATACGCCCTAAAACCCACGAGATTCGTTCTTTGGGAGTTGAAGGCACAGGCTTGAAGGTGTCGGATGGATTCACGATCGATGTCCGGTGATGGTGGGCTTCAGGTTCTAGGGTTTAGGGGTTTAGGGTTTAGGGCTTTTTTAATGGTTTTGGGGTTTGGGGTGTTTATGGTTTTAGGGTTTGGGGTTTTTATGGTCTTAGGGTTTTGGGGGTTTGGGGTTTTTCAGGTTTTAGGGCTTTGGGGTTTGGGAGGGGGTTTCAGAGCTTTGCTTTGGGTTGAGGTTCGACATGGCACACCCCCCTTGTCGGCTGAGGGTTCATGTAAGGTTTGGGGTTCTACTGGTTGCTTAAGAACCCCCAAAAATGCAAAACACGGATCCCTCTATTACCCTTGTAAGGAAGATTTTCTTTGCTTTTTCGGGGGTTCTTAAGCAATTCGTAGGGTTAAATGCCTTCCAAGCTCATCTAGTCCAACTTTGATTGCTTGACTCCATCGAAGCACTGCGTTGGTCTGCGGCGGACTTCGAAAGGTAGCAGCTCCAAAGGACGTTCGCGCCCGAAGTGACAATGACGCGTCCATGAAGTGGCACGAAACGATACACGCCCAGCATCGTGGGAATCCAGAAGATGGTTCCAGCTGCCCAAACGCGGAAGACCGCCTCGGGATGGCAACTATCTTGAAGCTCTTCAAAAGATCGGCCCGTGGTGATGGCCATCCAACCGAAGAGGGACACGATGCTGAAGGGAGCAAAGACCGCGGAGTGCGCGCAAACCCGGGCGACGGCCGCTTGCGCGGGCGGCCGGCTGGTCGCCACGTGGCTTTCCATCCAGGCGAACCAGTAGTGCTGGCTGATGGCATACCAAGAGGCACCGTAGCTACCAAAGGACACCAAGCGCTGGAGATCTTCTGCCTTTCCCGTCTCTAGGCGTTGTGCCATGACATCGCCCAGGCTGAATAGCATGCCGGCACTGAAGCCCTTGGTAGTCAGGGGCCATCGTTGCAGCAAGGATGAGTATGCGGCCAACATGCTCAAACCAGGTGGCCACTGAGGAAGATTAAGTGAGTGCCATGGACACTGCCGCTGCCGCCCAAGTGCAAGCTACAGGCGCTCTGCGGGCATTTGAGCTCACAAATTGTGGCGCAACACATGCGAGTCACCATCTACACAGTGGCCACGACTCAAAACATCGGCATCTGTCAGTGAAAGGAAATGAGGCTCACTGTCCCTGACCTTTGAATCTCCCCAGGCTCGAATAGATGTGCCGACAAGCCTTAAGCTAAGTTGCTGGCATGATACATATACATATACACATGCCTGCAAGTGAGCTTGCTATACAGTAGTACACATACATACGCATGTACGTGCGCATGCACAGGTATGTACCTATACCTATGCGTATTCAGAGCACCCAAGCCCCAAGCCGTAAACCCCAAAGGGTGAGTTTAGGGTTTAGCGTTTAAGGTTTAGGGTTGAGGGTTTAGGGTTTAGGGTTTAGGGCTGATTGTTTATTGTTTGGGGTCCCTAAACCCTAATTAAACCCTAAACCCTCAACCCCCAAACCCGGGCTTACCTTAAAAAAGGAGCCACTAGGACCTCCAACCCTGGGCCCACAACCGAGGATGGCCCTTAAAGAACCCTAAGCCCTAAGCCCTAAGCCCTAAGCCCTGAACCCTAAACCCTAAACCCTAAACCCTAAACCCTAAACCCTAAACCCTAAACCCTAAACTCGCCTCGTTGCCGAAAGACACCCGGCGCTTGGCGCCGTCGAGGCTCCGCCCGCGGGCTCGTTGAAGGATGGACTGATCAAGTGGGGTGCAGGGTTTAGGGTTTGGGGTTTGGGGTTTAGGGTTTAGGAGCAGAATCAGGAGACACAGGCGGGATCTTGGGCCCTTTGCCGAAGGCGAAAAAAGGGGCAAGGTATACGAACTCAGACTCTTCGTTATCTAGGGTTTTAAGGCTTAGGATGTTTAACTGGTTTAGGGTTGAGGGTTTAGGGCTTAGGCGCTTCAGCGTTTAGGACTTAGGTTATTAAGGGATTCGGGTCTTGGGTTGAGGAGCGAAGCGGCAGATAGCTCCAGATTCGGGTCTGTGCAAAGACGGGATGTGTCCTGCAGCTGAAAAACTCGAACTCCGATTTAACAAACTTCCTTCAGCAACCCTCCAAAAATGAAATGCAACGCAGCCCCAGGCCCTAAATCCTGTAAACCCAACACCCTACACACCCGAGACCCTAAACCCTGTAAGCCGAAAACCCCAACCCTAAACCCTAAACCCTGAACCCTGAACCCTGAACCCTGAACCCTCAACCCTAAACCCTATACCCTAAACCCGAAACCCGAAACCCGAAACCCTAAACCCTAAACCCGAAACCCGAAACCCTAAACCCTGAACCCTGAACCCTAAACCCTAAACCCTAAACCCTAAACCCTGAACCCTGAACCCTAAACCCTAAACCCTAAGCCAGCCACACCCCTGGCCTCCTTCAGTGGACCCTCGGAGCGCGCCCTCGCCTGCTGCAAGGGGGAAGGGCACGGCCGAAGAGTTTAGGGTTTAGGGTTTAGGGTTTAGACTTTAGGGTTTAGGGTTTAGGGTTTAGGGTTTAGGGTTTAGGGTTAGGAGGAGTTTGTTGGGAGTTTCGCTGGCTGGTTCTTAGTAGGGAATGAGGGAATGACGAACCCCATATAATCCCTTAAAGGGTATACAATAGGGCCCTACTAAAACCAGCCAAGAGCACCAGCCCTAAACCCCAAACCCCAAACCCTCAACCCCAAACCTCATCAACCCTAAACCCTAAACCCTAAACCCTAAACCCTAAACCCTAAACCCTAAACCCTAAACCCTAAACACCGCCTTCTGCTGGGCGGCCGCCGCATCCAGGCTGGGATCCCTTTGCGGGCGCCCTGGGCAGAAAGTTTTTGCAACGTGGGGTTTAGGGTTTAGGGTTTAGGGTTTAGGGTTCAGGGTTTAGGGTTTAGGGTTTAGGGTTTAGGGTTTAGGGTTGGATTTAGCAGGGTCAGGCTTCAGCGGTTAAAGGTATAAGCCTAAGCCCAAGACCCTAAACTTTAGAGTTTTGGGCATTGGGGTGGAGTTCTTCGATTGCAGGCACACAGTAGACTTGGTTGGAGTTTGTGGTGTGCCAGTTTCCGTATTTTCGGAGCTCGAAGGCCGGAACTCTAGACCCCATACCCTACACCTAAGCCCCAAAACCTACGATTGCGACGTGAGATTCAACAATCGGACTCAGGGTTTAGGAATTGGGGTTTAAGGTTTTGGGTTGAGGGTATGCTGTGCACAGGATCGTACCCTTCTGAACGAGCGCGTCCGTGACACTGCCTTTAGAGCCCTTCGGTAAATCAGGAGCCTGCGTCACCCTATATCCCTCATTTGAGAAACATACACCTGAGGGTTTAAGGTCCTGAAACCCAGCATACTAAAGTCGCCTATTTTTTTAAATCAAATAGCTCTTTGTATGCTTCTTCTATCAGCACATGGGAGGGCTAGGAGCTTCTTCGGGTGCGCAGCATCTCCTTTTTCAGGGAATGTTATTGTTTTTTGAAATTTGGAGCGAAAGGCTGCAAACTTGGCCTTGAGTGCAAATTGAGGGCACCTGATGCCAAGTCAAGGTTTCATGACTCTGGTGTGTCTGCTTGTCTCGCTCGCCTTGTGAACTTGTTGCTGGACCATGTGCGCAATCATCAAACAAAGGTCGTCGGGCATGCTCGCAGTTGTAAACAACTTTCGTTGTTGCAGTTGAAGTCGTCCCTGTTAAAAAATATTCATGGACCAAGAGCGGCAGCCAAAATGAAGGCTCCCGGCTCTTGCTTTAGCAAGTGCTCTAACGTTTAAACTCCTTGTGTGCAATGAAAAAGCAGTTGATTCCGAACTCAGGCTGAGATGACTCTTTGTTGTTTCTGCTCGCTTCGGGCCCCAAGCAACAGCTTGCTTGACCCCTGGAAATGGCGCAACGCACGTTTGCAGCCTGAAAATGGCCAAGAAAAGACATGCCGGAAAACCCAATCCCATGCTCACGAAAGACTGGTAGGCGTGGTAGGAACAGCAATATAGACATGATTTTCATGTGCACGAGAACCCCTTGTGAGGTTATTCAGAAGGGGTAGATGGAGACCGGTCAAAATCTCCAACAGCGTCTGGCTAATGAACCCCACATAAGAAGGGGCATTCCTAAAGCCTAGATGCAAATCCCAGTCTAATGTGGTTAGTTCTCTAAGTTAATGTCCTTCCTTAATTTAGGGTTTAGGGTCTAGGGCTTCATACAGAGAACTGCTCATTTTCGTGTACACGAACAGAGGACCCGAACTAAGAGAACTGGTCACCCTTTTGGGGTTACTTTCTAAGGCGGCCCCTATCATTCAGGGTCCATATTACAATAAGGGTCTCCTTTTTTGTGGGGTTGCTGTATAAGTGAACCCAGAAGCCCAAAAAAGGGACCCTAATATTGAGGACCCCGTTTAGGCCTTCGGGATACAACAAGCGGTCCCAAAAATATCCATACCCCGAAGCCCCTGAACCATAGGCGTCCTAAACTCTACAGGGTGGGGCCCCCTTACTATACTAACTGTAGTTAAGGGACTTATAACCTAACTTAGGGTCCTTATAACCCAATTTAGGGCCCTTATAACTCTACTTATAACTAGGGTGCCCCACCCTGTATACACCCAAGCCCGCATCCCGAGCCGCTCCCCCAGCAGCCCCCGGCAAACAGAGCGCAAAACCCCCATAAACCCCTTGAACCCCAAACCCTAAACTCCAAACCCTCAACCCTAAACCCGAAACCCTAAACCCTGAACCCCAAACCCCAAGACCCTAAACCCTGGACCCTGCGGTCGCAGCCTTGGAGGGCGCGCAATTCCTCGGTAGCTCTGTCGATGGTGGCCGCTGCGGTGGCGATGACGGCCCGCAGCTCTGCCGCCACCTCATGAGGTTTAGGGTTTAGGGTTTGGGGTTTGGGGTTTAGGGTTTCGGGTTTGGGGCTTGGGGTTTGGGGTTTAGGGTTTGGGGTTTAGGTTTAGGGTTTGGGTTTAGGGTTTGGGGTTTTGGGGTGTATGGGGTGTATGGGGTGTATGGGTTTATGGGGTGTATGGTGTTTATGGGTTTATGGGTTTATGGGTTTATGGGTTTATGGGTTTATGGGTTTATGGGTTTATGGGTTTATGGGTTTATGGGTTTATGGGTTTGTGGGTTTATGGGTTTATGGGTTTATGGGGTGGGGCTTTAGGGTTTATAGGGTTTGGGGCTCAATTGGAGTTTATGCGGTTTGGGGTCTAGGGTTGGGGGTTTGGGGTTCGGGCTTGGGGCAGCAGATTCAGGTTGAAGGCTTTTAGGGCTTGTTATACTCCTGCTTGCTTACGAACCCCTAATACTACCCTCATGAGGAAGAATATTTTATGTACATATACTATATATATATAATAAATTATATCTATATTTGTTTTTATACATGTTGTTTTTTTGTTTGGGGGGGGTTCTTAGTATACAGCAGGGCCAGGACCTACCTAGCAAGGTGCGCATAGGCCAAGGACTACTCGGGGCTCGGATGAAACTTGAGGTCGAACCTCTAAACCCTAAACCCTAAACCTTAAACCCTAAACCCAAAACCCAAAACCTTAAACCCTAAACCCTGAACCCTGAACCCTAAACCCTAAACCCTAACCCTAAACCCGAAGTGCGGGGCATAGGGCATGTGCAACCTTAGAGGTAGGAGTTTGCCTTGAGATTCAGGTGTTGGGGTTAAGGGTCTATGGCTTAGGATTTAAGGATTTAAGGATTTAAGGATTTAAGGATTTAAGGATTTAAGGATTTAAGGATTTAAGGATTTAAGGATTTAAGGATTTAAGGATTTAAGGATTTAAGGATTTAAGGATTTAAGGATTTAAGGATTTAAGGATTTAAGGGTTTAAGGGTTTAAGGGTTTAAGGGTTTAAGGGTTTAAGGGTTTAAGGGTTTAAGGGTTTAAGGGTTTAAGGGTTTAAGGGTTTAAGGGTTTAAGGGTTTAAGGGTTTAAGGGTTTAAGGGTTTAAGGGTTTAAACGTTTAAGGGTTTAAGGGTTTAGGGTTGGGGTTTAAGTTTTGGGGTGTTGTGGGGCTTAAGTTTTGGGGAGTTGGGATGTTTGGGCTTAGGTTTCGGGGTCTCAGGTCTAGGAGGGTTAGATTTTCAGGATTCAAGCCAAAGCCCTAGATGATTGGACTTAGGATTTTGGGTTGAGGGTGGAGGATTTAAGGCTTCCTGAATGCATGATTCTTTTAGGGCGTGGCTTCACTGGATTTAGGGCTTCACGCCCTCGATGGGCTTGGCGTTCGTCTACGGATCACGATTCACTTCCTAGGATGGCCATGAAAACCCTCTGAAAAATATTCCTAAATATAATCCTCTTAAGCCCAATAAGGGAAAATAATAAATATCCCAAGGGCCTACCTAGCTTCCCACTTCCCCCTCGGACTTCTGTCAACGAGTCCAAGACCACAAAGTCATCTCAACAGCGCTGGGTTTGGAGGGTTTAGGGTTTAGGGTTTAGGGTTTAGGGTTTGGGGTTTGGGGTTTAGGGTTTGGGGTTTAGGGTTTGGGGTTTGGGGTTTAGGGCTGCCCGGGAAAAAGTCGCTTGGGGCTTGACGATTTTATTCCGTTCCGCCAGTTTCAAGCAAGCGTGCAACTTCGTCCAGTTTCAAGCAAGCGTGCAACTTCGTCGTGGCCCTTTAAGGCCGTGAGCGCGAGCGCGGTCTCGCCGAACACACTCTGCAAGTTCTGGTCGGCACGGGCGTCCAGCAGCAGTTGTACAACCTCGGCCCGACCATTGCCAGATGCGTGCATGAGCGCGGTCATTCCCTCCCGGTCAGCCCGGTTCTTGTCCGCACCAGCGTCCAGCAGAAAACGTACCAACTCGGCATGGCCATACGAAGATGCTTTCAACAGAGCGGTCGTCCCGCCGTGATCCGGCAAGTTCACGTCGGCACCAGCGTCCAGCAGCAAACGTACAATCTCAATGTGGCCGGCTGAAGATGCGAGCATGAAAGCAGTCTGGACGGACCAGTCCTGCTCCAGCAGCAAGCGGACAATCTCGACATGGCCGTCGAGAGATGCCAGCTCGAGAGCAGTCATCCCGCACTCATCACGCAGCTCCTTGTCGGCCCCAGCATCCAGCAGGAAACGCACGAGCTCGATGTGCCCCTTGGAAGATGCGAGCATGAGAGCGGTCTGGTCGGAAAAGTCCCGTGAGTCCACAGCGACACCAGCTGCCAGCAGAGCGCGGCCCACTTCCACATGGCCCGTATCGGCAACGTATTCAAGAAACTCGCGCTCAGCCTGCAGCATCTGCTTTGGGTTCAGGGCGGAGAGCAGCACCAGCTGCAGGTCAGCGGGTCCACCTGGAGAGGCATGATCCTCCAAGCAGCAGCCGGCCTGTAGGAGCTGCTGAAGGCAGGCTGGGAAGCCATGCTGGCTTCGCAAGCGCTCCTTCACGTGGATCACATTCTTAAGCGTGTCGCCCACGGCCACTGTGGCAAGCTCTTGCCCGGAAATGCTCAAGATGCGTAGCATGGCGTGGACTTCGAAGGCTTGCTTTCTTTAGCCAGCTGCTCCTGCCTACTTGTAGTAGGATCACCAAGCCGAAGCTAAACAGCTACAATAAACCTCTAATGGCATCTGGTGCATGCTGAGGTCAGAAAGCCCTCTTAGTGAGGCAACAGTCCCAGGGGCCGGGTTCTACTTACCATGAGTCCAAACAGATACCTGTACGGTCTCCATGGTTCCTTCTTGGTACGCCGTGGGGGGCCCTAAATCCTTGACCCGAAGCCCGAAACCCTAGAACCCTAAACCCTAAACCCTAACCCTAAGCCCTAAACTCTAAACCCTATGGAACCCTACAGGTTTGGAGAAACTAGTGCTTGGGGGGCTAGGCCTTGGCGCACCCCATGCTCGGACGTCGGGCTCTCCACAGAAAGCCCACAATCGCAATTCAGCCGACAAGCTCTACGGTTCAGGGTTTAGGGGTTTAGGGTTTAGGGTTTAGGGTTTAGAGTTTAGAGTTTAGAGTTTAGAGTTTAGGGTTTAGAGTTTAGGGCTTAGGGTTTTAGGGTTTAGGGTTTGGGGTTTAGGGGGGTGTAGGGTTCAGGGGTTTAGGGGTTTAGGGGTTTGGGGTTTTAGGGTTTTTGAGTTTTATCTAGACTCTAGAGAATGAAGGGGGCCAAAGGAAGAAGCCCACATTAAGCCTTCGTAAGTAAGCTTCAGTAAGCCCCAAAGGTCCGTCGTCGATAAGTTCCCTTATCTTGGGGTGCAACTTAACCCTGTAACTTACTAGGCTGCCCAGTAACCAAGGCTTAAAAAGGGTGCCCTGTCTTGCTTAAAGGGGTTTATAAGGGAACCTAAACCCCCCAAAAAGGGAATAAGGGTCCTACTGGGCATCCTAGCTTACAAGGTTCTTAAGGGAGGGGGGTTCCAGGGGGGGTATGTAACTCAAGGTTCCCAAATGCTCGCCATTCCTCCCTAAGCCTCCCTAAGCTTCCCTAAAGGTCCCTAGGTACCTACCTCCCATGAACCTCCCTCCCTTAGAACCCCGATGAGTAGCACCACAAGCCCCAAACCTAAACTCTAAACCCTAAACCCTAAACCCTAAACCCTAAACCCTAAACCCCCCACCATCCCTGTGTTTCGCGGCCTCCTCTGCACCTTTGGCAGAGGCCGGGGGCGGCCCGCGGGCGTAGAACGACTGCCTGGCGACGGCTTACTTGCTCCTCGATTGAGCGTTAAGTGTTTAGGGCTTAGGAAGAGTCCAGAACCTGGCGGCTCTGCTTTTGTTCTATGAAAGGCACGAACGGGGGAGCATTGAGGGATTGTGAGGTTCATGCAACGCTTGGCCTTGAGGATGTATCTTCAGCAGCGGCGCAATGTGCACATCCTACTGCTGTCATGTCTTCTGCAAAACTGACCACAACCGGATTTGCCGGTAGCCTTGCAACTAACAGTCAGTACAGACCCTGTAAGCTCTCAACCCTCAACCCTAAACCCTAAACCACTAAACCCCTAAACCCCTGAACCCCTAAAGACCTAAACCCCTAAACCCCTAAAGACCTAAAGCCCTAAACCCCTAAAGCCCTAAACCCTAAACCCTAAACCCTAAACCCTAAACCCTAAAGTGAAGACTCCAAGCCGTCTAGAGAACCAGACATGGGTTGCAAAAGCAGCTGCTACCTCGTCCTAGGCATGAAGTCAGGGTTTGGGGTTTAGGGTTTAGGGGTTTATGGTCTTACCCTAAACCCTAAACCCTAAACCCCAAACCCTAAACCCTAAACAGGCTTTAGGGTTGTTTAGGGGTTGCGGGGTTTAGGGGGTTTCGGGGTTTAGGCTTCAGGTTTTTAGGGCTTCAGGGGTCGGGGGGGTTCGGGGGACAGTCGCACCGAAACCTCAAGCCAAAATCCTGCCGACACCCTACACCCTAGACCCTAAACTCTAAACCCCAAACCCCAATCCCCAAACCCTAAACCCTAAACCCTAATGCATGAAGTCATGAAGTGCTCAGGGCAGCACCCGGAGCTTCGGCGGACCCGGGGCTTTGGGTTGGGAGCCGCCCAGTCGCAGCCTCCTATTCTGGAAGCACTGTGGGGTTTAGGGTTTAGGGTTTAGGGTTTGGGGTTTAGGGTTTAGGGTTTAGGGTTTAGGATTTAGGGTTTAGGGTTCAGGGTTTGGCGTTGGGGTTTGGGGTTTGGGGTTTGGGGTTTTGGGGTTTTGGGGTTTGGGGTTTGGGGTTTGGGGTTTGGGGTTTGGGGTTTGGGGTTTGGGGTTTGGGGTTTGGGGTTTCGGGTTTCGGGTTTCGGGTTTCGGGTTAGGGGGGGGGGGAGTGGGAGGGGTCGGGGCTTAGGGTTTAGGATGTAGGTCCTCAGGGTTTGGGGTTTGGGGCTTGGGGCTTTAGGGCCACGGGTTTGGTGTGTTTAGTGCTTAAGACAGTCTTTGGACTTCTCAAGCCTTCATGAACTTTTGTTCTGAAGACCCCTACTGCAGCAACTTAGTGGGGAAGGCGGGAAGACATTTCCTGCGAGATGTGGGGAGGCAAATAGCCTTCCCGACACTAAACCCTAAACCCTAAACCCTAAACCCTAAACCCTAAACCCTAAACCCTAAACCCTAAACCCTAAACCCTAAACCCTAAACCCTAAACCCTAAACGCAAACCCTAAACCATAAACGCAAACACTGATCTGGCAGACTTCGCGCCTGTGTCGCACAAGCTCCGTCGCCGCATCGTCTGCAACTCGTCCTCGAGCGCTTCGATTCGCGCCTCCGGAGCTCAACAGAAAGCAGCTGGTCAAGGAGCAAAGGGTGTATGGTTTGGGCCCTAAACCCTAAACCCTAAACCCTAAACCCCAAACCCTAAACCCTAAACCCTAAACCCTTGGGGCTTAGCCCTCACGCCCAAGAGCTTTGATCACGTTGAGCGACTCCCTTCTTCTAGGCGTGGGCGTGTTGAGGCACGAGCAACGTGAATGAAAGAGGCAATCAGCAAAAGGGTTTAGGGCTTAGGGTTTAGGGTTTGGGGTTTAGGGTTTGGGGTTTAGGGTTTGGGTTTAGGGTTTGGGGTTTAGGGTTTAGGTCTTAGGGCTCAGGGTTTGGGAGGGTTTAGGGCCCCTTTGAGCAGGGTTTAGGGTTTACGGTTCAGGGTTTAGGTATGTGCAAGCAACACAGACTCGTTTACGGGGCCATGGATTTTGAATTCAAGATGGAATTTTGCTGAAAACGCGCAGGCACTTGCGTGACCACAGTCACATGCATGCATTCGTCCTTTTGACTAGCCTGCTCAGTGTAGTGTGACAGGTGGGATTTGGAGAGTGGGCCTTCGCGCAGTTCGCATCCAGGGAGGACAAGGGCGACCGGGCGAGAGAAAAAGCAGGCTCTTGGTGAAAACCTTGCGTGAACTACAGCGGGTTTCAAGCTCAGGCCGGACTACTTCTTGAGACCCCCCTCTGAATTGCGGTGATGATGCGATATTCTTCTCTATTCTTGGGAGGTTCTTAGGCAAATAGCAGAAGAAGAAGAAGAAGAGAGGCTCCCAGTCTGCAGCAAGTCGGCATGCCGGAAGTCGGCATGATGTTGATTTTGTTTGGGGCGCCCAAAACCTTAAACCCTAAACCCCAAACCCTAAACCCCAAACCCTAAACCCCAAACCCGAAACCCGAAACCCCAAACCCCAAACCCTAAACCCTATGTCAAACCTAAGCCCCACGAGAGCCCTGAAGCCACGATCCCGAAGAGGCAAGCCCGCGCTTTCTCGCCCGAAGCGTGTTTAGGCACCCCAAAAAGCCACGATTTTGGTAGGTTACTGAAGACTCAGGGCTTACCTTAAGAACAAAATACCTACCTCTTTTCGGTCTGGGATTTAGGGTTTAGGTTTAGGGTTAAGGGTTTAGGGCTTAGGGGGGTTTAGGGTTTAGGGTTTAGGGTTTAGGGTTTAGGGTTTAGGGTTAAGGGTTAAGGGTTTAGGGTTTAGGGTTTAGGGTTTAGGGTTTAGGGTTAAGGGTTAAGGGTTAAGGGTTAAGGGTTAAGGGTTAAGGTTTAAGGTTTAGGGTTTGGGGTTTAGCGAAGAAACCTGGAAGGGGTATTCGTATAATCACCCACCAAAAAAAGGTTTTGGGTTGTTCAGGTAAGGTTCTAACCAGGGCCCCAGAATAAGGCACTAGGGACCCTAAACCCTTATAAACCTTAAACCCTAAACCCTAAACCCTAAACCCTAAACCCTAAACCCTAAACCCTAAACCCTAAACCCTAAACCCTAAACCAAGCCCTGCTTCAGGTGATGAGAGGTGGGGATCAGGCCTCGCCGGTGCGAATCGCTTCGTTTGAGGCCCGAACATCCTCCCAAAACAAGAATGCTTGGGTGTTCATGGGGGGCGTTTAAGTGGGGTTTAGGGTTTATAGGGTTTATAGGGTTTATAGGGTTTATAGGGTTTATAGGGTTTATAGGGTTTATAGGGTTTATAGGGTTTATAGGGTTTATAGGGTTTATAGGGTTTATAGGGTTTATAGGGTTTATAGGGTTTATAGGGTTTAGAGGGTTTAGAGGGTTTAGAGGGTTTAGAGGGTTTAGAGGGTTTAGAGGGTTTATAGGGTTTATAGGGTTTATAGGGTTTAGACTGAGGTACGTAAACAGAGGGTCATGAGCGTGCCAACAAAGGTGTTTGACTCAGATAATTATGCTTACCCCACATAAATCCCGACTTGCAATTACCCGAACCTTCACTTGGTAGCGCAGTAACCTATAACAACAAAGGCACCCTTTTTGGAGTTGGCTACTTGATAAGGGACTCGGTCAATGTCCAAGTTTGAGAATCCACCCTATGCTGAACCCTAAACCCTACAACTCTCCGTGCTGCCCTCTAAACCTGCCAATCGTTTGGTTCGCCACAAGAGCCTTCCATACCACCAGTATCGGCATTGCCGCACGGGTACTTCCGGGCTCCGCCCCAAGAGTTTAGATTTAGGGTTTAGGCTTAGCAAGGAAGATGACGGAATACACTTCCAAACGTGTGATGACTTGAGGGTATAGGCTTTAGGGTTTAGGGGGCTAAGGGTACACTCACTATGTGGGAGTTGATCAAACTCCCTGCTCCCCAAACTACCCTCTAATTTCCCTGATAACCCAGTAGGAAGCCTAATAATTTCCCCGCAGGAACTTTATAAGATCATTCCTTATGTCTTGTTCCTGGGCAGCTTAGGTTATAAAGGTCGGCGGCCTCTTTATCTGTTACCCTTGTACCTTCATATAGCCCCTAGAGAAACCCTAATAAGAACCAACAGAAACCCTACTTAAAGAGACCACCAACCCATGTGAAGCTTAGGGTTTAGGGTTTAGGGTTTAGGTCTTAGGGTCTAGTCTTAGGGTCTAGGGTTTCGGGAATTTCCTACGCCGCCCTACGCCGCCAAGGGAGCCCTGGCCTGGTCGTAGAGACGGATGACGCAGTCCTTCGCTTCAGCGTTCTCATAAGTTCTAGGGTTTAGGGTTTCGGGTTTGGGGTTTAGGGTTTAGGGTTTAGGGTTTAGGGTTTAGGGTTTAGGGTTTAGGGTTTATTGAGGCTTAGGGTCTCCACAAAAAACTTGCATCTCGAGTTCATACCTCTCCCGAAGGGCAAGGACTGGGGCAGTGAAGGCAAGTGCCCGCAAACCCAAGGCTAGGCGCACTCTAAAGGGGTCGGTTTAGGGTTTAGGGTTTAGGGTTTAGGGTTCAGGGTTCAGGGTTCAGGGTTCAGGGTTTAGGCTTCAGGGTTCAGGGTTTAGGGTTTAGGGGTCTACCTGGGGTATCGTGCTTGTCCCGAGCCCTTTATCTCCAAACCCTTTGAAAGGGTTCCCCACGTGGCGAAGATCTGTGAGTCCTTAAATCCCTACCCAGATCATCCCATGAACCCCTAAACCCTGAACCCTGAACCCTGAGCCCAAACCCTGAACCCTGAACCCTAAACCCTAACTGAACCCCGAACTAAACCCTAAACCTTACACCCTGAACCCTAAACCCCGAACCCTGAACCCTAAACCCTGAACCCCGAGCCTGTACACCCTAAGAGATCCGAGTCCTTCTTCTCCTCGCGACTCAGGGGCCAGTCGAGTGGGACTGAAGCCATTGCAAACCATGCGAAGACCGGGACGCTAAGGCATATGCAAGCCGCTTGAGGATTTATGGTAGGGTTGAGGGTTGAGGGTTGAGGGTTCAGGGTTCAGGGTTCAGGGTTTAGGGCAGAAGCGGTCGGCTTCCCGAATGTTTGCTGCAAGAATGATGAAACGAACTCATCTGCTACCAGCCAAGATCCTAAAGCGCGATTTCTGCAGACTCGACAGATTGCTTGCAAGCTTTGTGGCACTCTGTGTGCCGGATCGGAAAACCGGATCTGTGTCGATGTTGTATGCTTTAGGGTTTAGGGTTTAGGGTTTAGGGTTTAGGGTTTAGGGTTTAGGGCTTAGGGTTTAGGGTTTAGGGTTTAGGGCTCAGGGTGTGTTTTTTGGAGTTTGAGGAGCCCACAAGAGACAAACACATGGCAGTTTTGATTGCGGTTCCCTTTTAGGGACTCTTTTTTCAATGTTGTTGATTGGGAACTCCTGGAGGTAGATCTGGAAGGGAAAAAAGGCCAGCTTCCCTCAAACCCTCAACCCCAAACTCTGCCTTTTTGTGGTCACGGCCTTCGCTCCCTGCGGTCGCTCGCTCGGCAGCTTTGAAGCACCAAAGCTTGATGCGGCCATCGGGAATGAAATCCTTCTCTTTTTTGTAAGGTTTAGGGTCTAGTGTTTTGGGGTTGAGGGTTTGGGGTTTGGGGAGCCCTCTTCTTTCTGAAAGCTTTTGTTCTGCTGTGTTATGTTTTTTTTGGGGTCTCTGGTTGTTGAGGGCTTGTGGTTTTGAAAGAATTGAGAGAGTGTTGTTTAGGGTTTTTGGGGGACTTTCTGGACGTTTGTCTGAGTTCGTTTGCGGGTTTAGGGCCTACGGCTTAGGGCTTAGTTAACCGTAAACCCTAAACCCCAAACCCAATAAACCCTATAAACCCTATCAACCCTATCAACCCTATCAACCCTATCAACCCTATCAACCCTATAAACCCTATAAACCCTATAAACCCTATAAACCCTATAAACCCTGTAAACCCTGTAAACCCTGTAAACCCTATAAACCCTATAAACCCTATAAACCCTATAAACCCTATAAACCCTATAAACCCTATAAACCCTATAAACCCTATAAACCCTATAAACCCTAGAACCCTGGAGTCTACCTTAGGGCTTAGGGCTTAGGGTTTAGGGTTTATGGTTTAGGGTTTAGGGTTTAGGGGTTAGGGCTTATGGTCTAGGGTTTAGGGTTGAGGGTAGCATCTTCTGGGCAGGCTCCCTTTTCATCCCATTTTGTGAAATTTGGGGGCAGAATCTTGACCCTAAACCCTAATCCCTAATCCCTAAACCCTAAACCCTAAACCGTCCTCGTGCCAGGCGTATCCCGCAGGCGCCGTGCCCGGCAGTGTCCAGGACAAGCGGAGATGGCGGGCATCCATCGCCTGCTGCAGGGTTTCGGGCTTAGGGTTAGGATTTAGGGGCTTAGGGTTTAGGGTCTAGGATTTAGGGTTTAGGGTTTAGGGTGAGGATTTAGGGTGAGGATTTAGGGGGTGAGGGGCGTAGGAGTTAGGATTTCGGGGGTTGAGGAGGTTAGGGTTTAGGATTTAGGGGCTTAGGGTCTGGGATAGTGGGTACCTTAGACAGAGTCCTTTCTTGAACCCCAGCTCAGCGCCGAGGGTTGAGGGCTTCGTGCAGCCCGGGAGTTGCGGTGATGAGGCTTCGGGGTTGTGGGATGTTCCCCTTGTACTAACAGTCCCTACTAGGGGGGTACTATAAAACCCATTAAGGACTGTTAGCATAAGGGGAACATCCCGCGGCTTAGGGTTGTGGGATGCAACAAAACACAAGAAGACGTGCCACTTCTAGACCTCCCTCCCCCCATGTGAGACATGCGGGAATGAAGACGTCATTGATTCCTTGCGTGGGTGCGTGGGTCAGCACCCTAAACCTTACACCCTAAACCCAAAACTCTAAAGCCCCAAACATCGTCTGCTTCTGCATGCCACCTCGAGGAAAGCTCTTTCCACGTTCGAGGAGCGCGTCTGGTGCACCACCTGACTCGTCAGGTGATCTAATTGCTTGGGTAAGAAACCCTCCAACAAACAAACATACCCTAAACCCTAAACCCTAAACCCGAAACCCGAAACCCTAAATCTTAAGGATTTTGCTTTTTTGAAGAGAGAGTTCTTCAGCAAATAGTAGTTAAAACCTAGGGCCACGAGCTACTTCCTCATCCGATAGGAAAAGCGAGGCTTCCGCTCGTTCGACCTCGGGCTGTCCCGGCGGAGATGTGGTGGCTCGAGTTACGAGATAAGGCCCCAGGTTTAGGGTTTAGGGTTTATAGGGTATAGGGTATAGGGTTTAGGGTTTAGGGTTTAGGGTTTAGGGTTTAGGGTTTAGGGTTGAAGCCCCAAACCCCCAAGCATCGGCACCAGCTTTGGGGGGCTGGGTTTTTGTTGGGGGCCCAGGGCGGCAGCATCTGGGACTTGCCAAGGTTTGAGGCTTTAGGGTTTAGGGTTTAGGGTTTAGGGTTTAGGGTTTAGGGTTTAGGGTTTAGGGTTTAGGGCTGGGTTTAGGGGTTTTGGGATTTCGGGTTCGGGACTTGAGGGTTTAGGGCTTTAGGGTGAGGTTCTATCTAGGCTCGGAGGTTTGGGGGTTGAGGCATCTAGGGTTTGGGGCTCAGGTCTTGAGAGCTTAGGGCTTGCATAGGGTTTGGGGTTTTGGGGTGAGGCTTTAGGGAAATTTTCTCAACTTAGGGAAGTCCTTCCAAGGCCCTCCTTCCCGAACCAAGCAGCCAGGATGTCCACGGCAGGAAAGCGCAGAGCAACCTCGTCTGCCAGCAGGAGACCCCCCCTCCCCCCGAAAACAAACAAATTAAAATAACAACAAACCACCAAAGCCTGAGACTCAACATGGAACACCCGGAAAACCAGAAACCCTATAGCCTAAACCCTGGATGAGCCCTGTAATAACCCCAGAGCCTAAAACCTGTAAAAACCAGAGAGCCTAAACCCTGCAAGCCCTACAAAACCTCCACAAGCCCGGTGAACCTTCCAAAGCCTAAGCCCCAAAAACTAAACCCTAAACCCTAAACCCTAAACCCTAAACCCCAAACCCCAAACGTCGGTCCCGGCCTGGGACGTTGCGTTGATGGCAAAGCACAGGCAACAAAAGAAACTAAAGCAGGCGGGTCGAGGTTGAGGGTTTAGGGTTTAGGGGTTAGGGCTTCAGGCCTAAGATTGCTGTATTCGGAACATCAAGGTCCTAAATGAGTTTATCATAAGAGGGGCCCATCGCAGATGACGGTGCCTTATCCGTCATCCGGAAGCCACTTGGAGGGGCATGGGTACGTATCAGAAGGGTTAGAAGTAGGATAACTATAACCCTAAACCCTAAACCCTAAACCCTAAACCCCAAACGGTCTAGTGTAAAAGCTTGGTCCTGAGAACAGCGGCCAAGAGGCTGCGGCCAAGGCATCCGCCAACGCGTCGACAAGGTCCATCAGCCAGACGACCTCAGGGCCTTAATAGTTAGAATAGGGTTTAGGGTTTATAGGGGATAGGATTATATAGGGGGACCCTTGGGGAAAAAGACCCTCTGAATAAGGTCCCTGTTTAAGAGAGCCAGAAGAGGGTTCAGAAGGGGTTCCCTTTTAAGGGTCCCCCTTATCCCACCTAGGAGTTTAGGGTTTAGTTTCGCAATCTTTCAAAGTAGCCACAAGCGGATTTCTTGTACAAGAGTGTTCGGGACGCTTCTCACCTCAAAACAAGTAGCTACAAACATTTTTCAATTGTGGCCCCCCAAAAACCTGTACTGCTAATTACAATTAATTACAACAACCGAACTGCGAAACATGCTCGAGTGTCTACACTTGGTGTAAACCAAGTTTAATTGCAGCCAGCCCGGGGCGACAAATTGTCATGTCAGCCAGCCGGCCCGAGTTTGTTTTTGTTGCAATTGTTTTTTGACCATGTGTTCAGCTCGAGGGAAAGATGACGAACAAAACGATAGCAAACCAAAACGCAGAAATACGATATATGCCGTCTCTCTCTCTCTCTCTCTCTCATTCTGCTTCACCGGTTTGCCTCACGCCGGACAAGTTGAAAGAGCTCGGCTGGATAGACACACCTTGTTCAGAGGCCACCCCTAAGAAAAGGCTTTAGGGTTTAGGGTTCAGGGTTCAGGGTTCAGGGTTTAGGGTTTAGGGTTTAGGGTTTAGGGTTTAGAGTTTAGGGTTTAGGGTTTAGGGTTTAGGGTTTGGAGTGGACAACTAAAGCCAGGCTACATCGGCTGCCAGGACAACATCGGGCCGCACGCTGGGCCTTTTGCACGCCAGCATTCTGTTCCCAAACTTCCCAGACCACCCTGAAGCCCTGAAGCCCTGAAGCCCTGAAACCCTGAAACCCTGAAACCCTGAAACCCTGAAACACTGAAACCCTGAAACCCTGAAACCCTGAAACCCTGAAACCCTGAAACCCTGAAACCCTAAACCCTAAAGCCTAAACCATCAACCCTAACATGTAGCACAGGGCGCGGTCGACGCAAAGCACCCAGCACGAAGAACCCAACAGGCCTATCATAATACAGAGGTTCTTGGAATTTAGGGTTTAGGGTTCAGGGTTCAGAGTTCGCAATAATTCAGACGATGCTCGCAGTTCCACCGCACCCAAAAGAAACACACTTCCCCGTCAAGATGACTACAAAATCCCTCGTTCAAAAAAGCCTCTAAAGTCCAACACTCTCGTCCAAACCACCACAGCTATACAGCCCTAGACCCTAAACCCTATTCCCGAAACCCGAAACCCTAAACCCTAAACCCTAAAACCCTAAACCCTAAGCCCTAAACCCCAAAACCTCTGCCCACCTCGCGTCAAAGAAGTCGGCCGCCCTGGTCCAGTCCAGCTCCGCAACTTCCACGGCGCCCATGTCTGAAGCCTGGAAGGGGCGGCCCCTAAACCCTAAACCCTCAACCCTTAAACCCTAAACCCTAAACCCTAAACCCTAAACCTAAACCCTAAACCCTAAACCCTAAACCCTAAACCCTAAACCCTACAGTAAACCCTAAACCTAAACCCTTAGCCCGTAAACCCTTAAACCCTAAACCCTAAATCCTGAATCCTAAACCCTAAATTTAGGGTTTCGGGTCTGAAGCCTTTTGGGAGGGCCTCTCTCGAGGGTTGGGGCCTTTTTGGGTTTCGGTTAAGGTTTGGGGTTTGGGTTTAGGGTTTAGGGTTTGGGCGTCCGGGGTTTAGGGTGAGGGTTGAAGGCCGAGGGCTTAGGGTTTTTTGCACTTTAACAGCAACTTCAGGGCTTCGGGTCAGAAGGCTGAAGCAAAACCTCAAACATCGCAAGATCCCTGGTCCTTTGCGCTATGTGTAAACAAATAAATACATAGATATATATATATAGATAGATAGACAGATAGATAGATATATATGTATATATATTTTTCATCTGTATATATGTATATATAGAGGTTTCTATGTAGGTTTCGCTGGCCTTGGCGGCGGGGTTTTGGCTTTTGCGTGACGCGCCGCGCACGACCCCCTGCGTCGAGGCGCGTCGCTTCAGCGGCAAACCCAAAACCCTAGACTCCACAACCCCAAAACCCGAAACCCTAAAACCCTCAAACCCTAAAACGCTAAACCCTCAAACCCGAAAAAAGCCTAAAACACTATAACCCTATAACCCTATAACCCTACAACCCCGAAACCCTAAAACCCCAAAACCCTAAACCCTAAAGGCCTAAAACCCTATAACCCTATAACCCTAAACCCCTGGGGCTGAGGCCAGGGAGGTGGTCAGCTGGACTGCCGTGTTGAGAGCCTCTCTGAGGTCAAACACCCAATAGTATGGGGTGAAGGGTTTTTAATAAGGGTGAAGGGTTAAGGGTTAAGGGTTTAGGTAGGGCTCAAGGGTTTAAGGGTTTAGGGTTTGGGGATAAGGGTTGGGGATTTCGGGTTTAGGGCTTGGGGTTTAGGGCTTGGCGCCCGCAATTTGGAACCCTGATTGTGCCGTACTGCGCGTAGCGGCGTAGCGGTCCATGGGTAGTTCTAAGGACTGATGTAGCAATCTTCTACGAATGTATACGATAATGAACTTTCATATATATATATATATATACATATATATATATATACATGTAAGGTGAGTTCTCGAAATGATGGTCCTTGTGGGGTACCCCAAATAAGAGGGCCGCCTAATTATAAGGACCCCCCCAAAAGGGACCATATTTTAGAGAACTCATCATATATATATATATATATAATGTATATATATATATATATTTATTTATTTATTTATTTATATATACATATACGTACAGACATACATACATACATGCATACACAAATCCTTGGGAATGTGCACGAGTACCTCGGGGCAGGATGTCACAGGGGCTGTACTAAACCCTCAACCCTGTGCCCTCAATCCTAAACCCTAAACCCTAAACCCGAACCCCAAGCCCGAAATCCGAAACCCTAAACCCTGAGGGTTTAGGGTTTAGGGTCTAGGGTTTGGGGTTTAGGGTTTAGGGTTTAGGGGCCCTAAGCCCTAAACCCAAACCCTACCACCCCCCCCCCCCCCCCCCCCCAAACCCTAAAGCCCAAACTCGGGGTTGGGGTGTAGGGGGCTGTCTTTGTTAGGATGTCGATCGGCTATGAAGTTCAACTAGTTACTAGTTCACGGTTGGGATAGTAGTAAAACTTAAAGTTTATTCCTTAACAGGTTTAGCTACCCTTGAAAATTTAAAATGTTACCCCACTATGACGAAGTCAAGGCCATAGCCTCCAAACAGTAGGCCAGGTCAGTCAGCAGCACGGCCTCACGCGCGACACAGCAGCGCTTTGAGTCTGGGGTGGAGGTTTGTTTGTTTGATATCTGCGCTGATGAGTGCCGGAAAGACAGCCTCCGCGCCCAGCGCGGAGGCCGCAAGGCCTGCAAGGCCTCTGCCTGCGCCAAGCTCCAGGACCTGTGGTTTAGGGTTTAGGGTTTAGGGTTTAGGGTTTAGGGTTTAGGGTTTAGGGTTTAGGGTTTAGGGTTTAGGGTTTAGGGTCTTAGGGTTTAAGGGGTCAGCGGTTGTTCACGGTGTGGGGTTTAAGGATTCGGGTGTTTAGGACTTTGGGCTTTAGGGCTGCATGACAGATACCCACGATGTGGAACCCTAAACCCTAAACCCTAAACCCCAAACCCTAAACCCTAAACCCGATTTGGAGAAGAACCTCCCAGCCTGGCGTCCTCGGACGAGGTGCGGCTGGCACTCCAGGAACTGCAACGCCCGGCACAGAGGTGAGGGTTGCTAAACCCTAAACCCTAAACCCTAAACCCTAAAACCCTAAAACCCTAAGCCCTACGCCCTACGCCCTAAACCCTAAACCCTAAACCCGAAACCCTAAACCCTAAACCCTAAGTTGAGGGCTCAGGGCTTAGGGTATCCTCTTTTGCAAGAAGCCCCGGCTCTGTGTAGGGCTTCTAGGACGTGAGGTTCGGGGGGGGGGGGGGGGGGGGGGGGTGGGTCATGAGAACCTATTTGGGCCCCCAAGAACCGTTTTGTAGGGTTAGGAATTTAGGGTTAGGGTAAGAATGTAGACCCTAAAACCCTAGAAGCCCTTAACCCGAAGAACCTTCGTAGCCAGAATTGCCGTAAAACCGTGAACAACGATGCTGATTGCCACAATGACTCGAATGATCGAAATAGCTACAATCAACAGTCTTGCAATAAATCAACCGCCGGCCTGAACCCCCAACCCGAAACCTCAAACCTCAAACCCCAAACCCACACCCCAAACCCCAAACCCTCATACCCTCAATCCCTACACCCTAAACCCTAAACCCGAACTCCACCCTGAACCCTCCCCCAAACCCTACAGGGAGGTGCCCCCCAACCCTAAACCCTAAACCCTAAACCCTAAACCTTAAACCCTAAACCCTAAACCCCCAAACCCCAAAACCATTCAAAAGGGGGCAACCCTGGCCTTGCTCAGCGCCACAGCTCCGTCCCAAATGCTGGTCCCGGTGTCTGCGTGCTCCTCTAAGAGGCCAAACCCTAAACCCTAAACCCTAAACCCCAAACCCCAAACCCGAAACCGTAAACCCTAAACCCTAAACCCTAAACCCTAAACCCTAAACCCTAAACCCTAAACCCTAAACCCTAAACCCTAAACCCTAAACCCCACACAAGTTGCAAAGAAGCCGGCGAGTTCCAGAGCCTTGCTTAACCAAGCCGTCCCCTCCCCTACCCCCCTTAAAGACCTATAGTAGCCCATGAAGTAACAGACGAAAGCGGTGCTTCGAGCAACAGCTCAACACCTAGGCTTTAGGGTTTAGGGTTTAGGGTTTAGGGTTTAGGGTTTAGGGTGCAGGGTGCAGGGTTTTAGCGTTTAGGGTTTAGGGTGTGTCAGGGAGGGTGCGAACTCGGCCCTGGCCACCCACACTATGCCCTATTAGGCTTTAGGGTTTATTGAACTGATGCTTGCTTCCGTTTGCTTAAAGTTGCGGCGCAAGGGTTTAAGCTGGGTTCGGGGTAGCCTCGGACCGTTTAAAGACTTCGGCATGTCAGGGCCCGTAGAGGCCCCTTTGCTTGAATCAGAAAAGAAGGGTTTAAGCCTCCCGGTGTTGAAGGTCCTTGTCTCTGGGAAGGGTTTACTGGGAGACGCCTGCTGGCTTCAGGTCCCCTGCCAGGAGGGTTTTGGGAAGCCACTCCGGGCGCCGGGAGATGCCTTTGCTGCGCAAGGGATTGCAGCCTGCTGAAAACCCTTCCTTGGCTGTCGCAGGGGAGGCTGCTGGCAGGCCCTGGGCTCTACCAAAACTGTCCAAAATTGTTTCGTGATGGACAGATATGCAAGCTGCAAGTTACTGCTAGTCATGAATAGTCTCTCTTCCTTCAGCCACTAAGCTGCCACAAGCTACTCTCAAATACCCCCCAAATGTCAAACACCAAGCCATTCACACACATGCCCCACGATGGTTTAGGAAATAGGCGTTTTACAGGGGGCCCCCTGAAGAGCACCAATCCCCCACACACCCCCCCAATATCAGAAACCATTCATATCCACGTGTCCTGGCCCCAGCTCTCTGACGCAAGGCGTGAACGGGACTTGAGGCTTGGGATGCGGGGGCTTAGGGTTTAAGGTTTAAGGTTCAAGGTTTAAGGTTTAAGGTTTAAGGTTTAAGGTTTAAGGTTTAAGGTTTAAGGTTTAAGGTTTAAGGTTTCGGGATTAGCGCCGTGGTTTCAAGGATGCAGGGCTGCGTCCTTGAAGATGGCGAAGCTTAGACCACCCAAACGTGCAAAAGCCGCGGGCGTGGGAAGCAAACGCGCATGCATCTGGCCTTTTGGACCCACCGAGTCTGTTTTATCTATCATTGGAGGCTTAAAATGCTATAGATAAGGGTAGGGTGAGGAGTACCATACCCCCTGAACGCTAAGCCCCAAACCGGAGGCCTTACAAACCGGTAACACCCAAGCCCCAAGCCCTAAACCCCAAACCGCAACCCCTAAAACTCTAAAGCCACCCTAAGCCCCAAAGCCTAAACCCTCAACCCTCAACCCTAAACCCTAAACCCTAGCCCTAAACCCTAAACCCTAAACCCTGAACCCTAGCCCTAAACCCTAAACCCTAAAAAACCCTAAACCCTGAGCCCTACATAAACGCCGCTTGACCACAGAAGTCCTGCGTCGTCTGCGGGCGCCGATCTGGCTCAGCACCCAGCAGAATCGCTCTGCCGGCGATCCTAAGTTTCGTGGGTTTAGGGTTTAAGGTTTAGGGTTTAGGGTTTCGGGTTTAGGGTTTAGGGTTTAGGGTTTCGGGTTTAATTAGGGTTTAGGGTTTAGGGTTTAGGGTTTAGGGTTTAGGGTTTAGGGTTTAGGGTTTAGGGTTTAGGGTTTAGGGTTTAGGGTTTAGAGTTTAGGGTCATGGGTCATGGGTCATAGGGTTTACGGCTTAGGGGTTCAAGGTTTTAGGGTGTTAAGGTTTTTGGGTCTGAGGGTTTTTGGGTTTGAGGGTTTTTAGGCTTAGGGCTTTAGGGTTATAGGGTTGTAGGGTTTTAGAAAGGTTGGGGGTTGTATGGGTTGTAGGGTTTGAGGGGTTTACGGCTTTAATTAGGGTTTTAGGGTTTTAGGGTTTTAGGGTCTTAGGGGGTTGGGGTTGAGAGGGTTCTAGGGTTTTTGGGTTTTTGGGTTGCAGGGTTTTAGAGTTTTAGGGCTTTAATTAGGGTCTGAGGGTTTTAGGGTTGTAGGGTTATAAAGTGGGCAGTAAAACGGAAAGCTTCGTTTACGGCGTTAGAGCTGACAGGGTTTAGGGTGTAGGGCCCTTGCAAGGGCGAGGGGGGTGAGGGAGGAGCGGCACCCATTCCCCCATTTGAGGAGGAGGAAGGCCCGACTCCGGGATCCCTTCCACCTACATTTTACACACGGAGGCTCGATTTGTTTAGGGTTTGGGGCTGATGGAACCCAAATGGGTTTCGGGTGAAGGGTGAAGGGTTTAGGGTTTAGGGTTTGGGGTTTGGGGTTTGGGGTTCGGGGTTTGGGGTTTGGGGTTTGGGGTTTGGGGTTTCCTGAGCTAGTCACCTAGACCTCGCGAACGGACATTCGATATCTGCAGCCGAGAGTCTGAAACTGGCCATCAAAGCTCACGTTGAACCTTAGGCGCACCATGCGCGGGTTCACGAGAGTTTAGGGTTCTTGGGTCGCTGGGTAGTTGCTGTGTTAGAAGCCTCTGATACCTCCAGCTTAGCTTGCCGCAGGGCTCAGTGTTTAGTGTTGGCGATGCTACAGTGAATGGAACAACCCTAAACAGCTCTGTAAACCCCCTAACTCCATAGTTTATATCACAGCCTCAAGAACCAAGATCGTCCCCTTGAAACCCAAAACCAATCTACTGTAAGAGTTTCGGGTATAGGGCTAGGGTAAAGAGAGCGAGTCTAACCCTAAACCCTAAACCCTAAACCCTAAACCCTAAACCCTGAACCCTAAACCCTAAACCCTAGACCCTAGACCCTGGACCCTAGACCCTAGACCCTAGAGAGGTTGAACGCGTCCGAAACCCAAGACCCTCTGAAGCCATGGGTGCTTTGGGCCCTGACTTACTAAAAACTCACTAACCACCCTAAACTTGCTGAACTCACAATTTACTCCCAAACTCCCTGAATGCCCTAGCCTCCTTAAATTAAAACTTCCTAAACTCCCTAAACTCCCTAAACCGCCGAAACTCCCTGAACCGCCACCCCCCCCCCCCCCCCTCCAAAAAAGCAATCCGCCCTAACCGTTGGCCAGGAGAAAAGGGTTTCTGCGCGGCCTGTGGCTCGGACTATGCTTTTGATGCATATGGGTATTTCCCAAATAGGGGTACGCCTTTTACACCCAAACAGAACACAATCCCCTTAAACCCTTAAAGACCCCACAGAAGTGTACCCCATATGTCGGAAACCAGCATATGTGAAAATCGATCTTGCCACTCGTTTCACCCTTTGATGAAGACAGAGAGCTGGGACCAGGGGAGGGCCAACGCTTCTGTGACCTGGCCCACGTTGCTGTCTTGGGGTTTTTTGGGGTTTTAGGGTTTTGAGGGTTCAGGATTGAGGGTTTAGGGCTTGGGGTTGAGGGTTTAGGCTTGAGGGTATAGGGTTTAGGGTTTCAGGTGGAGGGTTTAGGGTTTAGGGTTGAGGGTTTCGGGTTTTGGGTTGAGGGCTTAGGGTTTAGGGTTGAGGGTTTCGGGTTAGGGGTTGAGGGTTTAGGGTTTAGGGTTGAGGGTTTAGGGTTGAGGGTTGAGGGTTTAGGGTTGAGGGTTGAGGGTTTAGGGTTCAGGGTTTAGGGTTCAGGGTTTTCGGATTAGGGTTTAGGGTTGAGGGTTCGGGTTCAGGATTTATAGGGCCCAGGGCTTGGGGTTCAGGATTTTTTTTGGGCTTAGGGTTTCGGGTTGGTGTAGGGCGTGGGGCCGTAGGGTTTCGGAACCGCCCCAACTATCCCTTGATGCTGCATGGGTGCTGAGCGCTTAGGGACTGTTCTAGGGAGCCCAATACCCTCATCCCTTAATTTCGTAGGGTGGTGACATGGTCCCATAGCATGGGCCCGTAAACAGGGGACCCCTTATCTACCCCTTATGGACGCTATAAAACCCAAGGGCCCATACTTCAGAACCCTGTAAGGAACGACCCTATAATACGCATGGGCCCATACTTCAGAACCCTTTAAGGAACGTAAGTGCCTCACCCTAAACCCTAAACCCTAAACCCTAAACCCTAAACCCTAAACCCTAAACCCTAAACCCTAAACCCTAAACCCTAAACCCTAAACCCTAAACCCTAAACCCAAGCCCTAAGCCCTAAGCCCTGAGCCCTGAGCCCTAAGCCCTAAGCCCTAAACCCTAAACCCTAAACCTCAGCCTGCTCGGCAGCCAGGGCTTCCCCATCCAGGCGCCAAGCGCGGCTGCAGGCATCGTAGACGAAGGTTCGGCCATCCCGCGTGCGTCGCACCTGGAGGACCGGGGGGGGGGGGGGGGGGGGGGGTTTAGGGTTTAGGGTTTAGGGTTTGGGGTTTAGGGTTTAGGGTTTAGGGTTTAGGGTTTAGGGCTGTAGATACTTGGTTTCGGGTTTGGGGTTTGGGGTTCAGAGCCTAGCTTGTATAAGGTACCCATGAACCTCCAAACCTCATCGTATCATGGGCCTACTTGCATTTCAGGAGGGGCCATCTTTGCATTCACTGCAGTCACACATCTAAGGTTCCGGGAGGTTAGGGAGTTTAGAGGTTTCAGGGGGCCCATGCACTTCTACCCTCTACCACTGAACCGTGAGCCCTAAACCCCCAACCCCTAAAAACCCTACTAAACCCTCCTAAACCCCAAGCCCTGAACCCAAACCCCAAACCCCAAACCCCAAACCTCAAGCCCCAAGCCCCAAGCCCCAAACCCCAAACCCCAAAACCCGAAACCCCAAACCCCAAACCCCAAACCCAAACCCTAAACCCTAAGCATTCGCTGCTTGAGAAGAGCCGCCCTCGGAGCTTCGTCTGGCGTGCAGGCGGCGCCCGCGTCCGCGGACATCAAAAGCAGGGCATGGAGAGCCAGGCACAGCATGCGTCAGCAAGGGATCAGGGTTTAGGGTTTAGGGTTTAGGGTTTAGGGTTTGGGGTTTAGGGTTTGGGGTTTAGGGTTTAGGGTTTAGGGTTGAGGGTTTAGGGTTTAGGGTTTGGGGTTTAGGGTTTGGGGTTTAGGGTTTAGGGTGAGTTCAACCACTAAGTTCCGGCTCCAAAGGTTGGTTGAAGGTGCACGCTCTCAAAGCCTCGCATGTGGGTCGGTCATGAGGCTGTATAGGCATGGCATGGGCTTCCTGCAGAAGGCTTGCATGTGCAGTGGGTTTAGGGTTTAGGGTTTAGGGTTTAGGGTTTAGGGGTTATCATGAATAACCGAGTGCTGAAGAACTTATGTTGCACCGGGTGTAGGTTTTAGGGTTGAGGGTTTAAGGTCCGGGGTTCGGGGTTCGGGAACCAGGGGAGAGTTCAGGGCTCCTGGTTTGCGAGTTGGTTGTGCTGCCCATGCATTCCCGTCTCCACTCTCCACATGCGCCAACAGATTTTGCCAACGTCTACGACATCCCCATGCCCTGAACCGACCCCCAGAGCCCTAAAGCACTACAACCCTAAATGCGACCCCTAAACCCGCGGTTTAGGGTTTAGGGTTTGGGGTTTTGGGGTTTTGGGGTTTAGGGGTTTAGGGGTGTAGGGGTTTTAGGGTTCTGGGGTTTGGGGTTAGGGGTTAGGGGTTAGGGTTTAGGGTTGAGTTTGAGTTTAGGAATGCTGCTTCATTGTGGGGTACTGACCAGGAACACGTGACTTGGCCAGCGGCATGAGCAGGAGGTCCTTCTGCCTGCACGGCCATCCAACATACCTACTTAATTAAACAAACCCTAAACTCTAAACCCGAACCCGAAATCCTAAACCGGATATAAACCGCAAACCCTAAACCCTAAAGCCTAAACCCTAAACCCTAAAGCCTAAACGCCTTGCATGATCGTGAGGGCACTGAGGGCACCCCAAAACGAGCTTGTTAAGGCCACCGCTCGCCCCCTTGAAGGAACCCTGCCTCGCATCCTTGCTAGGGTTTAGGGCTTAGACCCTAAAATCCTAAACCCTAAACCCTAAACCCCAAACCCTAAACCCTAAACGCTAAACCTCTGTGCGCGGTGCGTGTGGGTGTGTTCTCAGCACAGTTCTTGGTGCTGCGGGTTTCAGGGCTTCGGGCCTCTTCAGAGTTTGGCCGGGCTAAGGCCGGCAACACGACCCTCATAATGGGACCTTAGGGGTTGTTTAGGGCTACTAGAGGTATTTATAGGAGAATAAGATAAAGAGTCGGGCTCCCTCCTCATACCCTTTCATGGCTCTACTGGGTAGGGATATGAGCATTACTAAACGAAGGTAAGCCAGTGAAACTAGTAGTTCCCCTACTTGGTACTCCCCGACTTCATAACCCGGTACAGCTAGAGCTTCCTGACTTTATAACCCTAGTAACCCTAACCCCTAATGGTTTTTGCGAAGAGGAGGGTCCTTTTTAGCCTTCGCCGCCCAAAGAACCTGCTAGGGCAGGTTCACCACTTCCAGATCAGGCAGCTCCAGCTCCTTCCCCGCGGAAGGCTGAAATCCGAAGACCTGGTCTCCGCAACTCGGGACACTTCACAGGGCTCCAAAATTTATTTTCCTAGGGTTTATAGGGGGTTTACAGTATAGGGTTCGGGGAGAAAAGATGGAAGGAAGCCTCCCTCAAGCACGTGTGGGAACGTCCTAGAATCCAGGGTCCTTCCCAGCTCCCCCCGGCGCCCCCTCCAAGAGTGCCCCCCTCATGCAGTATCAACTCGGATGGCTTTGCAAGAGGGGTTTAGGGTTTAGGGTTTAGGGTTTAGGGTTTAGGGTTTAGGGTTTAATGGGTACTTTTCAGTAAGGGTGCAGGTAAGTACAGGCGCCCGGAAACATAAACCCTGAAGCCCTAAAGCCCTAAACCCTAACCCAACCAAGAGGTGCCAAGAGGTGCTCCAAAGAGGTGTTTGCTGTTGCATGCAACACCCTAAAGATCTCAATCCCAACGGGCCCAACGGGTTTGAGGCTTTAGGGTTTGGCATTTGAGGTGTAAAGAGGGCTCAGGGTCAGGGGTTAAGGTTTAGAGGTTAGGGTTTAGGGTTTAGGGTTTAGTGTTTAGGGTTTAGGGTTTAGGTTTAGGGGTCTATAGGGTCTACAACCCCTCGGAAGAATGACACAAGGGGCCCACCTTGCCGTAGAAAGCGAGCTCCGAATTCAGGGCATTCTCGATGTTTTCGCTTCGGCGGAAGCCATGCTGCTCACCCTCGTAGATCCTCGGATTGCGTGTAGGGGTTAGGTTTAGGGTTTAGGGTTTAGGGTTGAGGGTTTAGGGTTGAGGGTTAGGGTTTAGGGTTGAGCATCGCTCTCCCTCTCTCCCTCGCCCATGCAAATTATATATTATATCAGCAAAGTTTTAGTGTGTTTAAAGTGACGCTGCAAGCCGCAGATGAAACACTTTAATCGTGTTCAATGGAAGACAGCACCGGTCAAACAGAGCAGAAAGGCCCTACGTACATAAAGCCTATAAACCCTATAAAACCCTCTAAACCCTATAAACCCAATAAAACCCTATAAAACCCTATAACACCCTATAAATCCCTATAAACCCTATAAACCCTATAAACCCGATAAACTCTATAAACCCCATAAACCCGATGAACCCAATAAACCCGATAAACCCCATAAACCCTGCAAACCTTCAAAACCCTATAAACCCTGTAAACCCAAAACCTCCCGAGCGTCTTGAGGGCACAGGGGAGGCCCTTTGTCTTGACAGCGTCATACATCAGCTCGGCCTGGTTGGGAGGTACGATCTTGTCCTGGCATCAGGAACCCCGAGAATCCTCGAACACAAAGGCTGAGCGTATTGAGGGACCCTAAACCCTAAACCCTAAACCCTAAACCCTAAACCCTAAACCCTAAACCTTCTCAAAGATGGTTCTGGCTCTGCATACAGGACAATGAGGGCACGTGGTGCACAAAGGAGACATGCCTTGAAGAGGCCCTTAGGGATGAGGGTTTAGGGTTTAAGGTTAAACAAGAACAAGCCCTTAGGGTTTAGGGTTTAGGGTTTAGGGTTTAGGGTTTAATTAGGGTGTAGGCCGCCTTTGCCAACGAATTCAGCAGCCGGGGGGGGGGGGGGGGGGAGGGGGCAGGCATGAACATGACCGGATCTTTGATCCCATGCAGCCCTACATTGGCACGCGGGTTGCCTATGGAGACTTTGTAGTTCGTTATCGCGAAGTAGGGAAGGGTAACATCCCTCTATAGAACACCGAAAACCTTAAACCCGTTTAAGGGGCTACACAGGGTGTCGAATTCCATCGTTCCCACACTAAGAACCAGTAAGAAGAACAAAACGAAGTGCCATGAACGTGCTGATGCCATCTGAGCTGTTCTATCATGTTGAGGAACTGCCAAGTGAGTAGCAAGGGACCCTCAGGGGCGTCCAATATAGAGGCCTGAATAATTAGAACAGGTTTTGGGAGGGAGGTTACTATAGTATTGTCTATAAAGAGATCCATAAGGGAATGCTAGTAGTAATCCTTACCCTAGAACCCAAAAAAACCCTAAACCCTGAACCCTAAAACACAAGAGGGCCGAAGCTGGTCCTCGGCACCCTGGAGCAAAAGAATGGGGCAGGAGAGCTGATCCGTGTGGCGGATTGGTGCGCGATCCTCGTAGACGTCCTTGTCATGGGGTTCGGGTTTAGGGTTTAGGGTTTAGTGTTTAGTGTGTTTAGGGTTTATAAGGGTTTAGGGTTAACAACAACAAAGACCCAGCTTGTTTAGAGGTGCATAACTTACAAGTGGGAATAGATGCATCCCCAAGAAGATCATACCCAACCAGAACGCCAGTTGCCCTATGTAAGAGCCCTTTACTCCTAAGCCACTTAAGCCCTAAACCCTAAACCCTAAACCCTAATCTCCAAGGCCATCAGCGCATGGAAAATCCCACCCTCATCTCTCAAGCTGAAGATCCTGAAGTTTAGGAGCTGGGTTTAGGTCTTGGGTTTTTAGGGTTTAGGGTTTAGGGTTTTAAGGGTTTAAGGTTCTAAGGGTTTAGGGTTCCAATGTTTAGGGCGATTCTAAATAGTATCCAAAAGACCCTATCTACACTCACCGCGATGCCTGTGGACCGTGGAGCCATATACCGACAAACCCTAATTATAAACCCTACATCATATCTTGACTGCCCACGTCCAGACCCATGGATTCGTGAGATTTTTCGCCAGCAGGGCTTCTCTGAGCTCTGTGCCGTGCTTTCCCTGACGGAGCCCCAGCCCGCAACCCCACAACCCCACAACCCACAACCCCTCAATCCCTCAACCCTAAGCCCTAAGCTTCCAAAAACCAAATCACAACCCCTAAACCCCAAACCCTCAAGCCAAAACCCCCAACCAAGCCCAAACCTCTTTAACAAAAATCCCTGATTTAGGGTTTGGGTTCAGGGTTCAGGATTCAGGGTTGCTGAATTAGCGCGTCCTTCGCCTCAGGGTAGGGTCCCACGAGGCCATCCAGGTAGCGACTCTCAAACCTCAAGGATAAAATGCATGCTAGGGTTTCAGGATTTTTGGTGTTTAGGGCTTAGGGTTTCCGGATTTTAGGTGTTTAGGGTTCAGGGTTTAGGGTTAGGGATTAGGGTTTAAGGATTTCAGGGTTTAGGGTTTCAGGGTTTTAGGTGTTTAGGTTTAGGGTTTGGGATTAGGGTTCAGGGTTTTGGGGGTTTAGTGGTCAGGAGTTAGGGCTTCGGGTTTAGAGTTTGCTTTCGGCTTTCTTTAGGACTTTGGGGTAGGGCTTCGCTGCTCTTCGCACCGGACGAAGCCGCCGAGCCTCTTCTGCACCCTAACCTTCCCAGCATCTGCGCTACACTATAGCAAACCCCAAACCCTAAACCCTAAATCCCTAATCCCTAAACCCTAAACCCTAAACCCTAAACCTAAAGCCTAAACCCTAAATCCCCAAACCCTAAATCACTATAGACCCTATAAACCCCAGACCGAGACACTTGTGGGTGTCGGCCGCCAGTGCGGAGAGGTCCCCTATGCCGTACCTTGGTCTGCGTGCTTCTTGGTAGTCCAGTAACAATATTCTAATAAGGGGTAGCGGTTCAGGGGGTTAGGGTTTAGGGTTTAGGGTTAGGGGTTTAGGGTTTAGGGTTTAGGGTTTAGGGTTTAGGGTTTAGGGTTTAGGGTTTAGGGTTTAGGGTTTAGGGTTTAGGGTTTAGGGTTTAGGGTTTAGGGTTTAGGGTTTAGGGTTTAGGGTTTAGGGTAAGAAGCCTACCCTATTCGGGGTTGGCTACTTTGTAAAGGAACCTTGCACCACAACAAAGGGGTAAAGGGTACCACTGGGCTGCCAAGGCTTTTAGGGCGTTGGGACGGTTTTTGGGGTTTAGGGTTTTGTGGCTTTGGGGTCTTTGAGGTCTTTGGGGTTTTCAGGGTCTTTAGGGTTTAGGGCTTCAGGACCTACGGGGGTCCAGGATTCCAGTGCTTTTGGGGCTTCAGGCTTCCTGAATTCTTGGGGGGATGAGGCCTGGCAGCAGCAAAAACACGGCAAACATAACTTGAGGTCCCTAAACCCTTCACCCTAAAGCCTAAACCCTAAACCCTAAACCTCGTCCGACCAAGGTCGGGCGGATCTCTAGGAGGAATTCTGTCCGAACGTCCATGGTGCCCTGAAGCCCAAGTACTTGGTAGCCCAGTAACCATCTTACAATAAGGGCACCCTTCTTTGGGTTGGCTACTTTATAAGGGAACCTTGAACCCAAAGGGAAAGGGTACCACTGGGCTACCAAGAGTACAGACACCGAAGTAGAAAGGCGACTTGTTGAGTAGCAACAGCGGAAATGATTCTTCGGCGTGCCACTGAGCGCGATCCTACTTCTGAGGGGCGCAAAACAACAAAAACCCTATTGCTTGTGAGAGAGTATAAGGCCGAGCCAGAAAGTAAGCGGGAGCTGTGCAAGGGCAACGGCCGGGGTGAGAAGCGCCTCCCAAGCTTCCCAGCCCAAACCCCAAACCCTAAACCCTAACCCCAAACCCTAAGAATGACCTCTTCCTCACCGTTTAGGGCACCAGGAAGGTCCCACCATCTTCCCCCAATAGGGGGAGGAGGGGTACCCCGATGGTCCCCCCATTCAAAGGCCCAGTTTGGGTTGGGGTTTCGGCTTTAGGGTTTAGGGTTGACCCGACATCCTAAGCCCCCCCTAAAGACCAATAAAGGCGGGGGGGCATGGAGCATCCCGCCGTGAAGACGTCGCGGAAGGCCAGGGCGCACAAGGCCGTGTAGCCGCCCGCCGACCCGCCGTCGATGGCCAAGCGCTTGGCATCTGCCAAGCCCTGGCAGTAGGGGGGGAGAACCCTACACCCTAAACCCTAAACCCTTAACCCTAAACCCAAAACCCTAAACCCTGGTTTCGGGTTTGGGGGGTTAGGGTTTTGGGGTTTAGGATTCTAGGGATTTCTAGGGATTTCAGGATTTTTTTTCAGGGTTTGGTTGCAAAAAGGGGAATGGGGGTACCTGTATCTACATCCAGCACCAGAATGCACTTCAGCAACGCGCGCACAAGAAACACCATCCACGGCCTTCTGGACCAGGTACTCGGCCCCGGCGCACACGTCCTGCAAGGGCGTCTACAATGGGTTTAGGCTTTGGGGTTTAGCGTTCAGGGTTTCGGGCTTCGGGTGGCTAACCGGGGTGCAAGGTCAGGGTTGAGGAACCAACGCAAAGGCTCAAGACATGGATGATTAAAAGGGAGCGTCCTCGATGTCCACCACGCCCCAGCCGCCTTGCAGCTTCATGCGGTAGGCCCGGCCGTAGCCCGTGCTGCCCCTCAAGGAACCCCAAGGCGGGACAAAAGAGACAAGAACAAGGAGCACCCCCTTCCTGTTGTCTCTCCCCGTCTTGCCATCTCTCTTTTGCCCTCTCTGGCTTTCTCCGTTTGTGAGACAGCATGTGCTTAATCATGAAGCAGCTGTGGTTCATAGTCCCTCGCAACGGCTCATACAGGGAACCCTGGCTGCGAAACGCAACGCTTCGGCTTTACGGAACACAGCTTGGATGGTCGATTGGTTCTGCTTGGAAAGGAAAACCCCGTTGGGCTCGATGATGGGTAGCCTCTAAACCCTCAACGTCAACCCTATACCCCAAACCCTAAACCCTAAACCCTAAACGCTCAACCCTAAACCCTACACCCTACACCCTAAACCCTAAACCCTAAACCCCTGCCTGTAGTCGACATCCAAGACCGCAAAGCCACGGCTGGTCCAGTATTGCATCGCAGGGTTGAAAACTACAGAAGTCTGGGCCTCACTTGGCAAAAAAGGGTCCCCGCCCTCCCACCTAGGGCATAGGCTTTAGGGTTTCGGGTTTAGGGTTTAGGGTTTAGGGTTTGGGGTTTGGGGTTTAGGGCAGCACCCCTGGTAGGTTTACGACAACAGGGTCCCTTCTTGGATACGACATATTCGGAGCAATTTGCACAAGTGCCCACTTTCCCTAAGGGGGTGCCTGACTCCGTACTCGACCATCCTCATATCGGATTTACGCCAACAGGGTCCCAAGATCCCCCACACACAGGAGAATCCCCTGATAAGGCCTCAAGAAGGGTTTTATTGTTGGAACCCTAAACCTAAACCTAAACCCGAAACCAGTGCATTCTTTGGGAGCTCCTATCCTGGGAGGGAGGCACAGTGACTCACTTGTGAGAAGCCTTCGGGGAAGCTTTCTGACTTTCGAAGGGATCCCCATGAACGGGGCTTCTTTTCCCAAAGCGCTCTCAGTTGCCCTAAGCCCTAAGCCTATAACCCTATAACCCGAATATAATCCTATCGCCTTAAACCCTAAATCACAAACCCGAAACCCCAAACCCTAAACCAAAATAAGCATTGTTATTCTTGCAAAGCAAATCGAGGTGCTGAAACTTCAGCCACCAAGGTTCCGTGGGCCCACCGTGCGCCTTCACCAAGAGGGGGGGCGGGGGCCCTCCCTCCGGCGCTCGGAAGTCGCCGTTGCTTGGGGCGTAGTAGAAGCCTTCGACATTCAGGGTTCGGGGGTTTAGGGCTTAGGATTTAGGGTTTCGGGATTGGGGTTTGGGTTTAAGGTTGAGGGTTTAGGGTTTTGGGGTCTAGGGTTCAGGGTTTGGGGTTTAGGGTGTAGGGTTTAGGGTGAAGCCTGCGAAATTCAAGGAGTTTAGGCGCTCCCAGGTTTAGGCGCTCTTGTTCCACCAGCTGCTTCATTACTATGGCGATGAGGATGGTGATTCTCTAAACCCTAAACCCTAAACCCTGAACCCTAAACCCTAAACCCTAAAACCCTAAAACCCTAAACCCTAAACCCTGAACCGAGAAGCCGTAAGCTGTCTCTCCGTTGCCCGTAGGGAACTCGATGAGCTCCGGCTTGCTGATGTACTCTGGAGCCACTATGGCATCTTCCTTCCTTGTTTGGGGTTCAGGGTTTGGGGTTTGGGGTTTAGGGTTCAGGGTTCAGGGTTCAGGGTTTAGGGTTTAGGGCTTCGCCCGTTTCCGGTTGAGGGTCTTGGTGTTAGTGTCTTGGTGTTAGCTTCTCCGAGTTCGGGTCTCTCTTTTTGTGGTAGCCTCTGATCATACTTGTTTCGATACTGAGTCAGTACCGATTGAACCACCGAAGAAACAAGGGTTTGGGGTTTCTGGACGGTGCCATAGGGTATTCTTGGAGGAAATCGCTTCAAAGCATTGTAGGGTTTGTACCCTAAAACCCTAAACCCTAAACCCTGAATCGTGGGAGCGCTACAAGGAGGATATATGGTTTACAGGCTTTGTTGGGGTTTGCACGGTTTGCAGGCTGCGAGAAGTTTGCTGCCCTTTGCCCATGTCATGGGCTTCGAGGTAGAGTTGCGGTCTAGGGTCTAGGGGGTTCGGGAGGTTTGGAGTTTAGGGTTTAGGGTTTAGGGTTAGCGGAGGAATTAAGATCAACAATCCGCCGAGGCCTCGGGCCGGAGGTGTATAGGTTGTCAGAACAGGCACCCCCCTCCAAATCCTCCCCCCAAACCATTTTTCTCTCAGCAGGCCCTTCCCCTCCCTCCCCCCTCCCCCCCCCCCCTTACCCTTACCCCCCCCCCCCCCCCAACACCCCCCCCCCCCCCCCCCCCCAACACCCCCCCCCCCAACCCCCCCCTACCCCCCCCTAGCGGGTTCAACTGGTGTGAGCACTGCCGGGGATGCATTACACGAGCCGAAGAGTAAGCTCAACCCTTAAACCTCAAGCCCGGAAGCACTCCCCCCCCCCTTCCCCACTTCCCCCCCCACCCCCCAACCCCCCCCCCTACGATCAATCCAAGCCGAACCGTCTCTTGAACCCTAAACCCAAAAAAACCCTAAAGCCGAAAGCGTGAACCTTGAGCCCTAAGCCCTCAACCCTAAACTAACCCTCAACCCTAAACCCCAAACCATAAACCATAAACCCGGAACCCTAAACCCTAAACCCAACCCTTATTGCTGGGGGTCCAGCGACTTGGGCGCTGCGGAATCACCATGCTCACGCGGATGCGCTGGGCCGGGCCGAGGCGGGTCGCGTAGCGTTAAAATTAAGCAGTTCACAGTCTTCCTTCATTTGTGAAAAATAAGATGCGGGTTCCGAAATTCTACATTGGGGGGAGGGGGGGGGTCCTCCATTGTCGTCCACCCGCAATGTGTAAGAGTTGCTGCGAAAGAAGTCTACTTATACTAACAGGCATTAACAAGGATTATGATCGGAGGTCGGAGGTACTAGAATGCCGATTAAGGACTGTTCGTACAAGCAGGGGGAACAACCCAAAACACTTGCATAATTTAGGGTGTACGCCTCGGCTTCCCGCCGAGAGGCGTCTAGAACAAGCAGACCAGGATCTGCCCTCCTTCCCCCTAAACCCTAAACCCTAAACCCTTAACCTGTAAACCCTAAACCCAACCGCAACCCAGCACTTGTGGTCCCCCCTTGGAGCCCCAATCCGATGCCTCCGGGGTTTCCAGGTGGGCCCCTCGTTTAGGGTTGGTCTTTTAGGGAAGTACTGGCCCGTTTCACGGTCAAGCCTGCCTTGACAACCCCGCCTCCAACAATCCCCTTCTAAACCTCCCGAATCCCCCCCCCCCCCCCCCGCATTGGCCCGGCTGCCGAGGCGGCAGCGCTCGCAAGCGCTTACAACTAGAAGCGAATTCAAGAATTCTAACTCCTATATATGTAATTATTTTGATAGCTGCCGTACCCAATAAAGAGGCCCATAATTCAACCTCCATGACCCTAAACCCTAAAACCCTAAAACCCTAAACTCTAAACCCTATACCCTAAACCCTAAGCCCTAAACCCTAAACCCTAAAAGCAAACAAGGGCCTACTCCGGGTCCAAGACCAGGCGTCATGGAGCTCGCGATTGTCTTGACTTCGCTGGCTGCACTGCCTTCTGGCAGCTGCCAGGAGAACCTTAGGTTCAGGGCTTGTGTTTAGGGATTAGGGTTTGGGGTTTCGGGTTCAGGGTCTGGGGTTGAGGGTTTAGGGTCTCGGGTTTTGGGGTTTAGGGTTTAAGGCTGGCAGCAATTTGTAAGGCATACAGGGTTCGTAACCTTTGACGTGTATGAGGGTTAGAGGACTCATAGGGCTTGCGATGATGAATACGCTCCAGGCTTCAGGCTCCTTTGCTCAAGTTCTCGAATTAGATGATCCTTTCTAGTGTCTCTTGAAGTCCTCTGCAAGCTGCCTCAGAAAGATTCCTATCAGGAAAGTTACGGGCACCATGTCCCAAAGGGCCTGCGTAGTCGTTGAAGCTGCCACACCATTTTGCATCTAGGGTTGAGGGTGTTTTGGGTTTAGGGTTTAGGGTACGGTGTAGGGTTCAGGGATAGCTCTCATTCTGCAACACAGCAGGGCTGGCACCAGGCAGAACCTGTTGCTGCCAAAGACCCTCAAGCCTAAACCCAAAACCCTAAACCATCCCAAACCACAAACCCCACACCTAAGCCAAGCAACACAAACGGAGGCGTAGCCGGGTCCCCACCCAAGAAGTAGAGAGTCTTGCCATCGGGACTTGCACGGACCTGCAAGTCAGGCGGCGACTCTTCTGACTGTGACTTTATGAGGCCGGTGGCCTCTTTATCTGTTGCTCTTATACCTTCATATAGCCCCTAGATACCCCAATAAGAAACCCGAATATGTGTCCTTCAAAACAGAAAGCCTACTTAAAGAAACCACCAACCCACATAACTGTTACTACTTGTTTACTACTTTTCGTTCTCTCCCGTCTCAAAGTGACAAGCGTCTAGGGGGATTTGGGGTTTAGGGGTTCAGGGTTTAAGCTTTAGGGTTTAGGGCTGGATAGAAAGGGAGCCCGAACCCTAAACCCTAAACCCAAAAAGCGGGATTTCCCTGCTTTTGCGTCAGGGCGGCGCCGCCGAAATGGCGAGGGAGGCCTTCCTCCTGTCCATACCTCTGGAGCTTTTGGTTCGCGGGTTTAGGGTTTAATTAGGGTTTAGGGTTTTGGGTTTAGGGTGTAGGGCGACGTTGTGAAGTCTGCTCGCTCACAGGGGGGTTTACGATAATAGGGGTACCTTATTGGGGATGATTTGGGGTCCCTTACATCTCAGCCCTTTCACTTCTGTGAGAGCCATGAAGTCTTCCTACATCTGACACGATTTGCACAGCCAAGTAGGCATGGCTGCATTCTTGTAACAAATTGGCTACTTAAGTTGCCCACCTGGCTTCCTAAACCCTAAACCCTAAACCCTAAACCCTAAAGCCTAAACCCTAAACCCTAAATCCATGATGCAGGGCACTCTTTGGCGCTGCCCTCGGAAAGGCGCACCAATCGGCTGGCGCCGCGGTCGCTGTCCGAGAAGCCTGCTGCGGAATCGAGGAAGGGTTTAGGGTTTAGGGTTTAGGGTTTAGGGTTTAGGGTTCAGGGTTTAGGGTTTAGGGTTTAGGGTTTAGGGTTGAGGGTTCAGGGTTCAGGGGTTCAGGGGTTTAGGGGTTTAGGGGTTTAGGGTTTAGGGTTTAGGGTTTAGGGTGTAGGGCTCCATAGTTCCGAAGACACCATTCTCACAATGCCCACTGCAAATTTCGAAGCCGTCCTGATCGTTATCTGCTGTCTCAGGCACAAGCGACACAGCTGCCGTCGACAAGGAAGCAGTAGTTCCTCAGACCGTACTTGGGGGATTATGGGCACTTATCAGCTGGGTTGGAAGTACCCTAAATCGGGTTCTAACCATACCTACCCTTCCTATCACCCTGCAAGAAAGCTTGAGCTTTCAGTACCCGAAACCTAAACCCTAAACCCTAAACCCTAAACTCCAATGGCTTCGGGTAGGGGAAAGGGCCCTCAGTGTGGGCCGGTACTGCAAAATTTGGAAACCAATTATTCCTTGGGATGTTCACCCTTAATCTAACAGTCCTTATTGGGTATTATAGTGCCCCCTACAGGACTGTTAGGAAAAGGGGGAACATCCCAGAATATACCCCTTGGATACCCGAGGGCGCACACTTCAGAGAACAGAAAGGACGCTACACGGCGCTTGTCTGCGTAGGAAGTTTTAATTTGTAAGGAAGTTTTCTGAAGGTTTTTAACATAAGAGCCTCTCGGTACATATCATGCTCTGATTTGTAGTTCTGTTTCTTTTACCATATCCGGTTTCAATGTGAGATGTTTCAAGAACAGAAAAAGGAAAGGGACCAAGTAACGTCCCTTAAATGGACTGGCGGGCGAAACCAAAAATGGCAAACCTAAACCCTAAACCCTGAACCCTAAACCCTAAATCCCAAACCCTAAACCCTAATCCCTATTTGTCCAGTGGCCGAAGTCTCGTGCCTCTGAGGGGGGGGGTGGGATGCAGGGGTGCCATGTTGCCTTATTGCCTCACTCCTTTGCGCCTCCCCAAGCAGCAGAATGCAGCCTTAATTCGGGTTTAGGGTGTCGGGTTTAGGGTTTAGGGTTTAGGGTTTAGGGTTTAGGGTTTAGGGTTTAGGGTTTAGGGTTTAGGGTTTAGGGCTCAGGGTTTAGGGTTTAGGGTTACGGTTTAGGGTTTAGGGCTCAGGGTTTAGGGTGTTAGATTACACAGGAATCCATATTATGGTTCAAGGTTCATTCCGTAGGCTCTCTGATCAATCCTTCACGAACATGTTGGGTATCTCGAGCTCGGCGTAGTGCGATTTAGGGCGTAGGTTGTAGGGATTGAAGGGCGTAAAGGCCTAAACTCGAAGGCCCAGATTCCTAAACCCTAAACCCTAAACCCTAAACCCTAAACCCTAAACCCTAAACCCTAAACCCTAAACCCTAAACCCTAAACCCTAAACCCTAAACCTTATACGCCCAAAGTTGAGGCCTTCAAGGGTAAACCGTGTAAAGGGCTTAGGGGCTTAGGGTCTAGGGCTTTCGGTAGTGGCTATCTTGAAATAGAGTCTTGAGCTCCTTAGAACAGCCAAACCTTTGTGCTAAATGTGGGGGCTTCGGGTTTAGGGGGGGAAATACAAGGTATCCCCGAGAGCCTACCTAGTTACGGTGGCGACGGCAGTTGCTATCTCTCCTGGGTCTTACGTACGGTTTAGGGTTTAGAGTACTCCGAGCCTTTCGTTCCAAGGATCTGCTGGCCCAGCTGCCAGCCGGGTGCGGCCCCCGCAAACTCGGCATCCTCCCAGGGCAGAATAGAGTGTTGCCTTAATAATTAGTAACTAGAAGAAGGATTTGGTGTTTCGGGTTTAGGGTTTAGGGCTTAGGGCCCCGAATAATTAGAATAGGGTTTTGGAGTGTATGGTTTACAGTTAAGGGTTAGCGGCCTTACTGATTAGAATAGGGTTTGTACTATTCCGACCCCTATAGTGGGAAACGAGGGTGTGTGTTCGCAGGTCCCGCAACTTCTGTGAGGGTTTCCGACATTAGGGGCAGATTATTGGGATCCTTGTTCTAAGGGAATCCTACTATTTGGGGGTTTAGGGTTTAGGGTTTAGGGTTTAGGGTTTAGGGTTTAGGGTTAGGGTTTAGGGTTTAGGGTTTAGGGTTTAGGGTTTAGGGTTTAGGGTTTAGGGTTTAGGGTTTAGGGTTTAGGATTTAGGGTTTAGGGTTTAGGGTTTAGGGTGTCAACTCAACAGTCTCAGAAGTCCCAGGGCCATCGCCTCACACAGTAAGGAGCGGCTCGGGTCGACACTGGAAAGACCCTAAACCCTAAACCCTAAACCCTAAACCCTAAAACCTAAACCCTAAACCGTAACCCTAAACCCTAAACCCTAAACCCTAAACCCTAAACCCTAAACCCTAAACCCTAAACCCTAAACCCTAAACCCTAAACCCTAAACCCTAGAACACTGAACTCAACTCAACTCAGGCTCCTGAACCCGAACCTTGCAGCTTTGTGATACAGACCCTACCCCCTAAACCCTAAACCTTCCTTGGCCAGTAACGGCACAACGCCCTCAGGGCCGTAGGTGTAGAGGTTCCTCGTGGAGGTTGGATCGAGGCTTTAGGGTTTAGGGTTTAGGGATAGGGAAGATCGAGGCTGGGATCGGGGAAACGAGCACTTTGGTGCCAGAGTGGTGGGTGTTGCGGTTTCAGGGTGGGAAAGCGCATAACCCAAAACCCTGAAACCGAAACCCTAAACCCCTAAACCCTAAAGCCCTACAAACCCTACAGGGATAGATGGACGTAAGTCGGCATGGTGCAGAGGGCCCAGAACTTTGAAGGTGTGAAGCGGAGAAGAGCTCCACATGGGAGTTTCCGGTATTCGGTGTACCATATCGGGGTCCTGCTTATAAGTAAATCCTACTCTTTAGGGTCTATTTTCGAGCCCCCCCTTACCCCCATATTGTGCCACGAAGTCCCAGGCCCTTTGTACACACCCGTGGATCCGGGGGCGGATCTCTCTAGAGGCCAAAGAAGTCGCCCCCGTTCTCTGCTTCTTTGCTGGTGTCTCCATCTCGACTGTCTCCTCAGCTTTCGCAGGAGTTTGCCCCACCAGGTGTCGATTGCTTCACTGTCCTCGCCATCCACTTGCGCGGCTGCAGCGCCCGCGCCCTCACTCGCCGCACCCTCCTGTAGGGGCTCGGGCTCCACATATTCCAAGCTCCAAGAGGCCCTTTGACGACTGAGCTCAGAGTCAGCCCCAAAAACCCTAAACTTCTTATTTCAAAGCTAAGTAGAAATTGAAAAATGGCAGAGTTAAGCCTGTAACACTGTAAGTGGAACATGAAGAATGGCAGAGCTTAGGGTTTAGGGTTTAGGGTTTAGCGTTTATCCCCCCCCCCGCTTCTGCATTTTTTGTCTATAATGTGCAGAAAGGCGCAACTTCTGTGTCCGAGCCGTTCGTAAGGGTTTAGGGCTGAGGGCTGCTTAGGGTAACTTAGGGTTGTGTGGAGAGCCCAGCACCCCCTGATCGAAAATATTCTGGAGTTCATGGTGGGGAAACCTGTAGTGTATACTGAAGGTATACTGAAAAAAATAGATCTATGGGGGGCTCCCTGGGAGATTTCCCGATCGAACCCTAAAACCTGTCGCCAGAGCGCCACCAGTCCGAAGTATCTGCAATGAAGTGCAGCACGCCGCCCGGGGACCACGCGGGCTGCAACACCTTCTTGGAGGCTTCATGGGCACGTTGAAGCAGGGCAGCCCGAAACCCTAAACATCCCTAAACCCAAAACCCTAAACCCTTAACCCCAAACCCTAAACCCTAAGCCCCCAAACCCTAAACTGGGGTTCAGGGCTTAGGGCTTAAACCGCTTGAAGGACGATGGTTGGCGAAGTGAAGATGTCCGCATAGACATAGACCCATAAGGGGGTGTTCCCAACATTTGGGCTTAGAGTTCAGGGATTAGGGTCCAGGGTTTAGGGCTTCTATGAAGTAGGGTTTTTGTTTCTTGCGCTGCGGACTCGAGGTCGTCAGTCATATGAAGGTGAGACAGCTTAGATTTGTACTAAGCACGGCTAGCAAGCATACAACATCATGGTCGAGGACGTGAATTTACCGATCAATGGTTAAGCTTCGCAAGGACAGAGTCAATGCTTTCATCAAAGCGTTGAACCCGATCAGCGATAGTGCGTGCATCAAGCGGCACAGCTTTGAAGCAAAAATATTGAAGCATGTCAGGAGCTTTGCAGAAGAAAATTTGTCGCTTACAGGACTGACAACGGAAATCCATTGTCCAATCAAAGGAAAGGATGTGAGGAAGGCGTGCTTCGTCAATGTGAGCAAGCTCCATAACCCTGAGAAAATGTTTCTTGAAGCATTCATATCTTCTTTTGGCCGCAATGAACCTTTTCGTGATGCCACGCAATTTGCACCTGATGTCAACAGAATCCATGTTGCACCAAGTTGAGAGGGGCAATTGCGAAATGCAAGTAATTTCTTGAAGCTGCATAGGCAAAAGCTTGCAATCCGATACCTGTGTAAGCCAGGTGGGCGGCGAACTTGCCGTTTATTCGAAAGGTGGGCCATGCAGGAGGAAGATCTTTGTCTTGAAGTTGACAGCTTTTCCAGAAACTGCGTCAAGAAAGGCCTGCGGCGGAATGCGTATGATGTGACAGTTGACACCTTGCTCAATCACAGTTTGCGCTTGCAAGCAGAAGAGAAAGATTTCTGCAAGTACGTTGCAAATCCCAGGCAGGAACGAAAAAGAGGTTACTGGGAAATGTGAGATCGAAACGAAAATTGTCAATCCATTTGTAAGGCTGAGACTGAAAGTCAAGAAATTCTTACAGTTGTTCACTGTGCATCCAAGAAAACTTGAGCAGCTTCATGGAGAGCGTGCGAAATTTGTACAGAGCACATCCGATAAAATCTGCTTGTTGAACAGAATGAGCTTTGTGTCCTCCGATGCGCAGAAAGAGTAAAAATGCTTGCAACCAACACTGAATCGGTTCGGAATGAGGATTTTGCGTAGTAGTCCACTTTGCCCAGACAGTGAAAACAAGGTTAAATTCAGCATTGCATCTTGGGTCGATTGCTAGCGCCCTGCCTGCCCGGTAGCAAAACAAAACTGTCACCAAACCAACCGCCCACATCACCAAACCACCCCCCTGCGTCACCAAAACCATGTTTGAGTCACCAAACGGAATTTTTCCAGTCACCAAGTGCACCAAGGCTGACACCAAACGACACAGGAGCAGTCACCAAGCCCATGCTTGCCAGTCACCAAACCCATGCTCGCCCGTCACCATAAACACTGGTCGCAGCACCAAAACCAGAGCAAGTCCGGAAGAACCGCTCAGGCCCTGGCCAGACCCGAGGCAACCTAACCTGAAGCCCGCCTCAACCCTGTGGAAGGAAGGGCTCCGCCGCAAACCCTACCTACGCCAGGAGATGCACACGAGCGGACTAAGCCCACCCAAGTTCCGGACAAAGTGCCAGCCCGTGTTTTTGTTGTCCAGGTTCAGTCAAGGCTTTGCGGCGACCGCCTCTCATGTAAGCACTACGGGGGGCACCGCTTCGCGCGCGGACTTCATCCTAGTACAAAACCTACCGGCATACTTGACCGGGCTGGTTTACATTGCTCCAGGTACTCCCATTGCGCAGCCTACGCGAAGCGACCCTCACTCAGGCGGTCGTCGGCTGCTTCCTGTCGAACAGGGGTTAGTATAGGTCGGGTTCAGAAAGGCTAGGCAGGGTTAGGTGCAGTCGCGTTATGTCAGCTCAGGTCTGGTTGGATTAGGTAATGTAGGGCCGGGCAATGTTGGCTTAGGTGAAGTTACTTTGGATATCAGTGACATCAGGCCTGTTTCAGGAACAGGTCAGGTTGGGTTGAGCGGCTGTGCAACCTCACTTAGGGCTACTTGCTGTCTAGATTAGGTCGGGTTAGGTCGTGTCAGGTTGTAGGGGAAAGGAAGGACATGCAGCAGGGTTCGCAGATGGACTAGGTTAGGTGGACAGTCCTGGGGAGTTCACGTCGGGCTACTTGCTGTCGGGCGAGGCAGCACGCAGGTGAGGTCAGCGCAGGTTCAGGGCAGGATGGGGGGTGTGTCGTGTGTCATCTCGCTGTCACTGCGCTCCAAAGGCCACGGTGCGTCTGAGGCACAAAATAAGATCACGAGACGGAGCTTCTGAAGCAAAAGCCACCATACTGCTGAGGCACACTGCTGGAGGGTTAGGTCGGAACAAGTTGCACCTTTTTTTTCTTCCTGAAAGCCCTCGGACAACACGGACCCAACATTGTCAGAATGGGCCTCCGTTGACACTTGCTCGTCCCCCGCAGGGGCCATTCCCGATGCCGTGGCTTCCTGCGGTGATATGGGCAAGGCCGGGTCGGCTCGGCGAGCCCAAGGTCGGCACAAAAGGCCTCCGTAGACTGCGGGTTGTCGCTCGCAGCAGCCGATCCTGATGCTGTGGCCTCCTGCGCTGAGGCGGGTCAGGTAGGGTCAAGTCGGATTACTTCAGGTTATTTTTATTTGCTCCCGACTGCCCTGGGCCATATGGAATCGTCACACGCAGCGGACATTCCCGACGCCGTGGCTTCCTTCGTTGCCACAGCAACAGGTGCACAGGGTTGAAGGGTCTCCGTGTTCATTGAGGACACATGTCTTCGCAAGAAGTTGCACCTTGTTTTTTCCTCCCGACGGCCTTGGACAAGCCGGACCCTTGGGCTGGCTTATAAGGGGCCTCAGCTGACACGCGGTCGTCAGCTGCCATTCCAGATGCCTTGGCTTCCTGCGCCGAGGCGGGTTAGGAGAGTCGGATCAGGTTGCTTGACGTTACATGCGCTTGCAGATTCCGGAGGCCACGGCTTCCTGCGCTAATGGTGCCTAGGTGCAGGTCAGGTCTGATTCGTTAACGTCACATGTCTTGCACTACAGGTGTACCTTGTGTTTTTCTTCTCGAAAGACCTAGACGACCCGGCGACAAGGCAAGCTGAATGAGCCTCTGTTGACTTGTTGCTGTAGCTCGCAGCTGCCATTCCCGATGCTTCGGGTTCCTGCGCTGGGGCGGGTCAGGGAGGGTCGTGTCGGGTTACTTGAAGCTACATCTATATGCACATCTGTCCTCCGTAGTCTCGCGCTTCGCCGCAGATGCCTCAAGGCTTGCGGGTTGGACTCTTCGCTCCGCCGGCTTGGCATACTGCAAGTCCTACTGTATGATTTCTCAGAGCGGGGTCGGTCGGGGTTTGCCGATGATTACATATCACCTCAACTAGCGGCTGGAGCAGGATGTCTCAGACTGTCTGCGCCAGGTAAGGTTGGGTCTGCAGGTTGCGTGCGACATGGCCGTCGAGTTTTGGTCGCCAAGCCCACGCAGTCCGCTCAGGATTCTCAACAAGAGTTCCGTCTGCGGCTTCCGAGCCGTAAGCTAAGGTGACCCCCGCCTTCTTTTTTGTCAGGTGTGCCAAAGTCGCAGGACACTATAACCAGCGCGTGTGAGAAATTTAGTTGAACAGTTGCGCGGCTGCGAGCATGGCTGACACGCAAGCGCACAGGAGGGTCAGAGGGGCGGCAGGCTTTGCTAGCCAGCACGGGTTCTCTGGAGACTGCAGCTGAGGCTGGCAGCATGAATTCCAACGCACCACCCAACCATTGACAGAACCGCTGAACTCTGACTTATGCGCGAGTCCAAGCAGTCAAGCATTCGGCGCCGCCGCGAGGTCAATTGCAGTCTGGGTTGGGAGGTGACGGCGTCACCAACAGGATGTCCGTGCAAGTGCAGTGTTGTCGGGTTTACGACCATTCGCATCCATGCACGTTTGAAAAAGTGAGTTTCATGTCAAGCCGGCGTCTTGCGTCACAGTTTGTTTTTAGCTCAGGTTAGGCTTGAGTAGGGAAGGTGACCTTGCCATCG